>JAUZST010018301.1:0-33424 GCA_034779995.1 Parotocinclus haroldoi
AATGTTGTGTATATATATATATATATATATATATACACAACATTCGCATACATTTAAACAATATATTATCATCCCAACATTAGTTACATTAGAGCAACATCCCATGAGTTCTGTACTGTACTAACATCTGTTTATGTCATACTCATGGAAACAAAAGTCAACAGGGTTGCACATGTCAGATATGAGAGAAGAGTGAAATGTGTGTCAGAAAATGTGAGTAATTTAATTATGTGTTCCTCCTGATCTTATAGTAGTGCCATTCAGCATCATCACCACTTCCACAGTTATGACAGTATTTTATTTTAAGTCTGCATGTTTTAAAAATGTTTCAACAGGGGCAATTTAGAGCTAGTAATGTAAATATGCATACATTAATATAATATTATTAATGTATTTTTAAAAACATTATTTAAGTAAATAATTATGATGTCAACAGTTGATCAGCATCAACAGATGATTGTAACCGTAATTTAGTATAAAAGCAAGTGTGGTCATTTCAAATAATTGGCCACCAAAACACACCAAAGGACAGCTGGCTCTGTATAGGCCTAGCTGCAACGTCTTAGGGCAAACTGCTTAGTATGTGTGGTTTTTGTCAATTAATATACATGTATGCTATATCAAATCAGAAAACTGTGGCATGGTAATTAAATGCAGATAAAAAATTTGCAGTGTTTTGTTAGTAATGAGATAAAACATGAAAAAAGCACTATAATGATGAGATTTCAAACAGGTGATTTGTGATAAAGCAATGTCTATGAAAGTCTGAGTCTCTGGGTCTCTTTGTGTTAACTATAACTTCATAAGAACTATGAAGTGGTGTCAGCTCAGAGGCATCTGAGATGGACCATCACCCAGTGGAAATGTGTACACAGGTCAGACAAATCAGTTTTCCATTTCTTTTTGGAATAAATAAAAGTCAAATGCTCAGGACCAAAAAGCAAATGGACCATCCATAGTTACTGTATAAGCAACGGGTCAAAAACTCAGGGTCTGTTATATGTGACTGTGCCCTTGGAAAATGTCATTTACACTTCTGTGATCGAGTTGGGTCTGTATGTAGCCGTCCAGAGTATCTTCCCCATTTAACCACTGCTCTCAACATCTTCTAACAGCTAGGTCAGAACGGTCAAAATTGTATGCAAATTCATCAGAAAATGCATTAAAGAGTATATAAATGTGTCATTCAGTCGAAGACCTCTGAGGGTCATTTTATAGGGCAGCAGGGGAAGGACTTTTACAAGGAATTTTACTTGTGGCAAGACCCAGCATCTAATCAGACCACACCCAATCCTCAGTGAAAACAGGGCACAGAAGTGAGTTTGCTGTGGACAAATTGCCAGTATTCTGATTGGCCTGCCCTTCCTACCATTCTTCATGCAGGGCAAAAGGCCTTGCCATATCTCAAAGCAAGGTCCCTGCAAGGATAGGCTATTAATATATGTTAAAATGCTTTTCAGTGGTGTTAGTTTCTAATAATTACCTGCAAAATTTCTTAAACTATTAGAAATGAATGACCAGTTTAGGAGTCCCAAATCTCTAGCATTTTTAAGAAGTTTACACAAACACTGTTTATTTATTTATCATATTCTAATCCCCAACTCTTAGTTACAGACCTCATGTACTTGAGTATAAGCTTTACTCCCTTCGGCAGGGACAGATCCTCAGTACTGCCACAAAGGTTTAAGGGATCAGCATTTAAATAAGGAGACAAAAGCTCCTTAACATTTCTATTCTGGGAAGACTACATTTAATAATGTTTGAATGTAGTCCTAATTAAAAGAAAAAAATCTCACTTCCAAATAAATGTGTTTGAAACCATAATCTACTGCTTGGTCAACAAAGATGGTATTTGAAGATGACATATTGGATAAGTAAAATACAGTTTGTGTTGCCTTCACTGAAACTAAAATTGACCTTAAAACAAAAAAACGTAACAAAAAAAAACCAAAACACTTTATTACTGTTTAAATGTTATACACAACACTGACCATTTCACATGACATTAATTTTGCAATCACTGTTCAACTAAAAGATTCAGATCAAAGACAGTGCAGAAATACAAAAAAGACCATAATCTCATACAGATGAAAGCTCAGTATGGTTTTGTCTTATAACGCATCTGTGTAAACTCTGTTAGCTCAGCGTGGGATGAAATTCCACATAGCTTTGCTACTTTCACATCAGAAAATGATCATGCCTCTGAACACCGCACAGATCACATTTAAGATAATTTCCTGTAGCTCCTAGGCACTCTGCTGTGACTATTTAAATGTTCAACTGTTTTCATAAATGTAGGATCAAAGTACACATTCCGTTCAAAAAAAGCAAGTAAAAAGTATCGTGTTTGAGAAACAGTAGCAGACTTACAGCATTTATATTTTTTTCTGCTCATTTAAGGTACACTTCTATAAACACTACCTGTGTAAATTCATGGGTCCCAAAAACCAAAACCTAGAAAAAAAATCCTGTATGATTGAACAGATTTTGTAAAACTCCACTTATTTCTGTTCAGGAAGTGCCATGCCTCGCTACCCTTTTAGAAAGCAAGTGATAAGCTTATAGACCCTTCAAACTGGTTCAGACTGGATTAAAGATCATACAAAATCATCAAAATGGGAAAGCACATTCGAAATGTAAACATACTAAATGTGTTTTAGGGTATTTATGTGTACTACTTTAGTCCACCATATAACTTTAACTTTTCAGTTTTCAGCATATCTCAGCAGTGCTCTGGCACCCCTGTGTTCGAGGGTCCACTTTGACAAGCTGACTGGAGAATGGACTAGTAGACGCATTTCTCTTCACCTTAGTTAGCTTGCCCCGACCAGTGTCATTAGTTCTGCTGTTGATAGAGAGAAGCTGAATGTCTGAGTGTACATTGGCCACTGTGTGGCGTCGTATGCCAGAAGTCCTCTCCAGATACGCCTCACCATCCTGCTCTATAAGAGGTGTCAGCAATGATTCCGCTGCAATATGTGTGATTGTGATCTCAGGCTGGCCAAGACATGCTGCAGCTGATGACTTGGGGTTTTCCAAACAACACTCTAAAACAGGAGTTAAAAACACTGGTCAAATTACTTCTTCGTCACAAAGATTAGAAGTAATATTATATATATATTATATTTCACCTGAAGAGCTCTTTCTGTGGCTGATGTAGAGGTAGTTACTCAGGTAGGGTGAAATCACCATATCTACCAGTTTCTCTAGAAGGTAGTACTCTTTACTAGGCCCACTAGGCTCATGAATGCCCTGAACAGAAATGACAGTTAAGTACTGGATAGACTATTGTAATCTACTTTGTTTTACACGTTTACACATATCCATTTAGCACATTTTTATTTTTCAAATACAATTTATTCCAATTTCAGACATAGAACATAAAGGTTTTATATTTGAATATTTAAAAATATAAATTCCATATAAATATATATTTACATTTAAGGCATTTAGCAGACTCCCCAGAGCAACTCACAACTGATACAGTCTTACAATTCAAGCAATGGTGAGTTAAGGGTCTTGCTTAAAGACCCAACTATGGTAACTTGTCCAGTACCTTAACTGCTAGGCTACTGCAGACCCAGTTTTTGTATCCTAACATTATTTTACTGGTTTTAAATTGGCCTAGGCAGACAGAAAAATACTTCATTTTACTAATTTTACTATACCAGAGTCAGGTAGCTATACACAATGTTTATTACATTTAGCAGATTATTACTTGCTAATTACTTGAGAAGATTTTTAAAAATAGACTGTACTTATAAATGTATTTCAACTGGAGTAATTTTAGTCTTTACACAGACATTTTAGCTGTTACCTTGTTGAACCATATTTCCAGATGGTATTATATTTTGCGAATAATGCACTCTGTAGAGCATAGAAAGCTATATGTTTTATCCTGCCATCATGGCTTGATCTGAAATCTTATTTTGTGTATTGAGCAGCTTAATGAGTTACATTGTTTTTCTCCTGGAGGAGATCAAAATAATTATTTTCACAGTCATTGCATAATATTTGTACTTAAATAAAGTTTAATCAAACTAACTATGTTAAAGCTGAGCTATTAGCTTTTTTAAATGAATACAATGATAGTTTAAGGCTTATTCTTAAGGCTGAATATTTTAATAACTGTTTTAAGACCCAATTGATTAGTGGCCATAATTGATTGTAGTTTCATTAAGATGATAAAACAAATATTGGAATCTTTCCAGACAGAGCTTGTCTGTGAAGTCTGAGCTTCTAAAGCATGAATAAATGAGTCAAGTCTTTCACACCTCATCCGTGTGCCTGTGGCATGTGTAACATTCCATTTTACATAAGAGCGTGACTTTTACATGGGTTCTAGAAAATAATTTTTAGAGGTTTTTTGAAAGAGTTTTAAGAGTTTTTAAGAATTTTTTGGATTCCTAAAATGATGTAAATTGAACATCATTCAGACTTTGCAAAAATATGCTATACAATTATAGTTGAGATTTCAGTCATTCCAAAACTAGTATACTGATGTTCCCACCTGTAATATAAGAAGCATCTGTATTATGGCAGAAGGGAAAGCTGTAGCATGTAGCATGTCCTCCAGAGGAATTTTCAACAAGACATGGTCCCTAAAACCTAGCAAAGCCATCTGTCTCACAGTCAGCTCCTGACCCTGGGTGCACACACACAAGTAAAACAATTACTGCATTGTTGGAGAACTGGGAGCATCTAAGCACATTCTGTACTGCATGACAATACTTACCTGCACAGGATAGAATATTGCTTGAAGTGTTGGCAGGGTCTCAGTAAAAAATGTTACCCATATCTCAGACAAAGCTTTAAGACAGTTTTCATCTGGGAGGAAACACAAATGAGGACTCTTAGTCTACATATCATATTACTATACAATAGTGTGATTAAACTACAGCAGGCATGTATCAAAATTACTCAGTTTAATACAAAATTGTATACAAATATGTATTTATACTATACTATTTTTGTCCCATGCATAAGTCCCTTGGGCAACTGATTAGAAATTGCTAAAGCAACACATTAAGCACATCTGTACATTTTATTATACTAGTACTCACCTTCATGAAGCAGCAGTTTCTCCAATATGTGTGCCAGACCTTTGCTCAGTAGCTGATCCTATGCGACAGCAATTGCATATGTTAATACAGTATCACTCGTCTTCAACTTGTCTGTCTTACTTTATAACATATAATTATTCACATATTCATATATATGAATAAATGTTACTTCAGGGCTAGTCATGGAGTCTGTCTGAGTCCATAAATCACCTGAAAGTACTCTGTAATGAAGGAGCCCAATTCCGTCCTCTGAAGCCACCTGAGAACACAAATATCATAGACAAAACAAACATATCCAAACATGAGCCAAACATATCATGGTGCGATTACAAAGACAGACTAGCTATTTTGTAAGCCGTTTGTCAGCCATATTGATTCACTTTGTCCACACTGTGAAACTGATTGACCTCTATGTAATTACATACACAAAAATACAGATAGAAATGAAACTGTACAAGAAATTCCTGCAACAACACCAACAAAATGGTTAAGTCTTTAACCATTGTTAATATAAAATTGTATCTATTAATTGTCAGCAGCCCATGTCTATTTGACTGTTTATTTACCTATAGAATACTCTTGTAAATATTGTTCCTACCTGATGCTTTCATTCAGATTGTACAGCTCGTTTGTCTGTAATCCCCCTCCTTGGAATACTTTAATGACAGCGGTTTGGACGCTGCAAAGCAATACCATATAAATTAGCTTCTAGAAACAGTGAGTGCTTCATCATGGTATTTAACGCAAAGGAAATTACTATGCACAACGTGACGTTTCTATAGTCAAGCTTAGATCATCAACACCTCTTCCTCAATAAGTAAACTGAAAAAGCATTTAAAGCGCAATTGGAAATCGACCATGTTGTGCTGACTAAATGTGCATGTATTTCTGTCTTCGAAGTCACTGAATAACATCCTGCTCACCACTTCCTCAGAGAAGGGTAATGGCAGGCCTGTTTCCACATGGATATGTAGAGGGCAAAAGAGCAGTACTTTCTCCTGCATAGTTTGTGCACAGTCAGCGTAGCCCTGGTTAGCCCTGCATATAGACATTCATACATTCATTCTCAGCAGTAAATATAGCATACGCTGTGCAAATAAACAGAACACATTACCAGTTTATAATCTAGTTGTCCTCACTTAACATTTTGTTAAGGCCAAATTTTGGCCTAAACAAAAGTCATGCTGGTGTTTGAGAAGAAGAAGAAAATGTAAACAAATTGAAGTCAGATATTTTTTAATAACCTTTTGTTAAATAAATTACAGTGGCCACAGTGTGAACAATGCAAAAATAGCATTTTAAAAAAAATTTAGACAGGTCCTGTTACAGTTGGGAAAATAATTACTTGATGCACTTGATGCAAATGTTGCAAGTTTTCCTACCTACAAAAACAGAGAGGCTGTAATGTTTATCGTAAGTACACTTCAACTGTGAGAGACAGATACCAAAAACTTCAGAAAATAAATGTGTATTAATTTTAATAATTATTTTTAAATGATATTATTAGGATTTATTTGCATTTTATTGCATACAATAAGTATTCACCTATCAACCAGCAAGAAATCTGGCTTTTACAGACCTGTTAGTTTTTGGTTAAGAAGGCCTCCTATTCTGAACTCATTACCTGCATTAATCGCACCTGTTTGAGCTTCAAATACACTTGTGAAATACACTTGTCCACACTCTCAATCAATCACACTCTAACCTCTCCACCATGCCTAAGACCACTGAACTGTCTAAAATTGTACAAAATTGTAGACCGGCACAAGGCTGGGATGAGTTACAGGACAATAGAAAATAAAAGCAGCTTGGTGAAAAGGCCAATGCAATGGTGCAATTATTAGAAAATAGAAGAAACAAGCTGACTGTCAATCTTCCTCAGTCTGGGGCTCCATGTAAGATCTCATGGGGTAAGGGTGATTCTGAGAAAGGTCAGGAACCAGCCCAGAACTATATGGGAAGGCCTGGTCAATGACCTGAAGAGAGCTGTGAGCACAGTGTCAAAAATGTCCTTTAGTAACACACTACGGCATCATGGATTAAAATCCTGCAGGGCACGCAAGGTCCTCCTGCTCACGCCAGCAAATGTCCAGGCCCATTTAAAGTTCACCAGTGACCATCTGGATGATCCAGGGCATGGGAGAAGGTCATGTGCTCAGATGAGACCAAAACAGAGCTTTTTGTTATAAACTCCACTTGCCATGTTTAAATGAAGAAGAAGGATGAGAATACTGTCCAAACCATTAAGCATGGAGGTGGAAACATCACACTTTAGAAGTGTAAATCTGCAAAAGGGACAGGACTACTGCACCTTATTGAAGGAACTATGGTTGGGGTTAGGCATCGCAAGATTTTGGCCAACAACCTCCTTCCCTCAGTAAGAGCACTGAAAATGGATTGTGGCTGGGTCTTCCAGCATGACAATAACCCGAAACACGCAATCAGGGCAACTAACTAGTAGCTCCGTCAGAATCATTTCAAGGTCCTGGAGTGGCCTAGCCAGTCTCTAGACCTGAACCCAATTTTGGAGGGAGATAAAACTCAATGTTGCCCAGCAACAGCCAGAAACCTGAAAGAGCTGGAGAAAATCTGTATGGAGGGGTGTGTGCTACAGTGTGTGCAACTTTGCTCAAAAACTACGGAAAACGCCTGACCTCTGTAATTGCAAACAAAGGTTTCTGTACCAAATATTAAATTCTGTTTTTCCATTGTATCAAATACTTAATTTATGCAATAAAATGCAAATTAATTATTTAAAAAGCTTACATTATGATTTTCTAGATTAAGATAAAAATTATAGACCTCTCCATTCTCTGTAGGTGGGAAAACTAGGTGGGCAGTGTATCAAATATCAAATATGTCCAAAATAGTAGTAAATTTGTAAAAATTACAATTTTACTTAAAATTACTTCAGCGCCAATTTCTTTTAACATTCTTTTTATTTTGATTCCTGAAATTGACATTATATAATATAATCAAAAATACTAAAAAACCTGCTGCAGTAAAGGGTTTTAAAAGAGTTAAAATCCTTTGATGTCTGTATTTTTTAAAAACGTTTTACAAAATTGTGTACAAATAAGTGTCCAATTTATTAGTTGGCAATAGGCAGACAAAAAAATAAATAAATAAATTAATTAATTAATAAATTCCAACTCCATAGGTGCTATCACATGACATCCACTAACTTGGAAAAATTAGCACATGCATAATATTATACAATTACAATATTTTTATACAAGTATAATAAATCAGTTATTTAAAAGATTTACTTGTTTTTATGTTTCTCAATTTCTGACTATAAAAAAGGAAATATACATCATGTGCTTTGTTTAAAATTCAGCTGCGCTAAACATATGCTAAAATATTACCCAACTGCTCACTTTAAACTTTACCTACCTGCTCAAGGTTACATTGCTGCAAACTGGTATCGGTTGCCATGTATTAGAGTAATTCTGCGAGTATGAGATACCCGATAGTAGTATTGTTGCTGCCCTACTACAGATTAATACAAGAAAAAAATATGTACTGCTCACAAAAAATAGGGGATATTGCATTATTACACTTTTTGTGTGCAGTGTAGTTTAGTTTTACACTGTAGAGGTTAACACCCACCTGTTCCAGATACTTGCATTGGAGAGCTGCAGAGCTGGAGAGCTGGCATGAAAACGGGCCAGATCTGACAGCACAGGTGAGCTCATGAAACGTGGCCGACGAAAAGATCCCATCATGCACTGGGGGCGAAAGCCAGCAGGTAGTAGAAGAACACTAAGACCAGAGAAAGTCAGACAGGATTATAGGATTTAGTTTCTGGTTCTCCCATCCCAGAAAGCTCTTATAATGGTGATGTTTACAGGGGATCTGTGGTGACTCACAAACATGCTTTTGTAAACTGCTGGGCAAAATAATGGACAATCTTGTGTTTAAATGTTTATAGCAACTGCCTGTGTTGTTCCACTCAGTGACAATGGTTGTTCACAAGCCACTTTTTGGTAGTCTTTGTAGTCATAGTTGAAAAATTGTGATTGTGATCGTTCACTTTAGTAAATAACTTTTTTAGTAAATAACTATAGGAATCATAGACTTCTTGCAATATTTTCCTTTAGTCTAAAGTATTAATTTATTTTTTTTACTGTGAAGCAGCTCACCAGTACCAGTAGCTGAAAAGGCTCTCCACACAAGGAGAGTGAACGGTAGTGAAGATACATTCACTGACTCACCAGATCTTTGAAGACGCCACTCCGGATCATTAGCATGTAACTCATATTGTGGTTCATCAATTCACCGAAGGCTGCTGAACCACTCTGAATCAAACTTTCCATATTCTGCCTGAGGCTTTATTCTGATTTATTTCCTAAATGGCAATGAATTTTGTGATCACATATTCTAGATATAAAACCTGCATTAGATAAGCTGGTCATTGTCATTATTGAGATAGGTTTGTTTTATGCTGTCTAAACTACCTTTAGGGGTTTTGAACATAAAGCATAGCATGGACTGGCAACTATGTTTTGTTTTGTTTTTCCAGCAACCCCTGCATGATATCTGACTTTGTTTTTAGCAGATTTTCTCATTCATTTACCTGGAACTCACAAGACTGCACATTGTTGATCTCTGCTTGTAGACACCTGTCAATCCTGGTTCTATTTAAGATTTTCAGGCTTATGATGGGCTTCATGCAGTGTGGCAGATTACAACTAAAAACTAATTTAATGTAAATGTTGTAATGTAAACATTTTAATCTTTTCATTATTTGATATTTGTGTACAAACAGACAATGTAAGTGAATTTGTTTCTCCGTTTCCAACCCCCAACACTTTTTAAATTCTTGGTCATTTTCTGTCCAATGAGTTGTTGTTCTGAGCATTGAAAATGCAGTTTTAGGTTTACCCCATTTCTTGGGGTGCCCAGGCATGTATGTTACACTGAAAGCCACATAAGAGTGCCTCTACAGGCAAGCTCACTTCCTTTAGTCACAACTCAAACTTCCTGCCTAAACTTTGCAATGTTTTGTGCCCAAGTTAGGTTACTGCACATTTCCTGGTGTCATATGCAGGAATGTTGGCATAAAAGTATAACCTTACTGTATGAAATTCCATTTCATACCAGAAAAATCATTATGTTCATGTTAATAGAATTCTGATGCAGATGATGCATGTGATGACAGCTGCCTCCCACACTCAGTTACTCAAAGTGTCATTTCTGACTCAAGCCATACTGTTCACACATATTCAAGCTATGCTCCACCCCAACACATTGCAGCTTATTCCCACACACATATGATACCAGATTCTAAGCCCTAAAATAAAGACTTAATAAACTCTGTCACAACTCTAATTTTAAGCGATATGCTTTAGAAGGAACTTTACTAAGAATTGGGTGTTTGGTCGTGTGTTGTTGGTTTATATGGGTCATTTTCTGCACTGCATTGTTTTCAGTTCAAACTATTTTATTTCTATACTATATGGGCAATTGACAAAAACACCATGCTCTTTATCTGCAAATAGACTCATGCATTACACAGGTTAATAAAGACATAACTTGTGTGTGAATGAAAACGTCATACAGTCTTGCATACCATCTGGTAAGCACAAGGTATTTAAACTTTTCAAGATAAGCAATAGTGTTTATGCCCACTACTGTTGATTAAGTAGCAGCTCCGTTTCTTGGAAACATACTCCAGCAACTGTTTGACATTCAGAATGAAATTATATTCCGGTTGTGCATTTATTACATAACACCCATGTACTCTAGCAAGCAGCTTTGGCCTAAAATGTAATCAGTGACAGTCATAATCAAATTTTTCACTAAGGCAACTGTATATTTTTGTTATCGCCAACAAATATTCTGCTATTATATTACTCTAACACCCACAAGGTATCCCACATGTACACTGCTAACAAAAATGAGGGGATATTTCACTGTGGTATATTTGATTTTTAAATATCCTCTAATTTATGTGAGCAGTATATCATACATGGGGTTTATTTTCAGACTGGCTTCAGGTGGTATGCTAATATTCCTGGTGGATCATTCTTGAGCAGGTATCAGTTGCAATTACAACTCAAACTATCTAGCATTTTGGAATTATCACATGCTGCTCATGCATGGATAAAAAGGGAAACCCACAGATGCAGAGATGTTTTCGCTGGCTGATGCTACAAAGTGTGCCAATCTTTAAGCAGTCTACCGGTTTTAATGAGGCAGTGGCAAGAAGGAAAATAACATCAGGATTACATCAAGAGAAGCAGCAAATAGGCATTTTGTCATGTTTGCGTGACACTGTGCTGAGACAGCTAAATGAATCAACTAAAGAATATGTTTGTGTTAAGCTTTGGGTTTCAATACTATAGTCTCACTGCAGACTTGCCCAGTTCCAAGGTTTAGCTAATTAGACTCACAAACGTTTAATGAAGTGTGCAGTACCATTTCTCTAATGTGTTCTCAAATGTTATTTGATGGCCAGCTCAGCAATAAAAATTATTTATTTACATAATAGCATGTACTTAAACATGGGGAGAAAACCCTTGGATAATTAGTTGAATCCCTTTACATATTAGTCGAACACATACAAATCAACAACTTTGTTTATAGTAATAATAAAATTCCATGGTTCATTTTCTGTCTGTCTGCCCCGATAGGTTTGATGTATATTTTTTATATTTTTACAGCTCGTATCAGTAAAACATAGAGGTAATTCTACTCATAAGAAATCAAAGACAAGCCATTGCAAATTTTAGAAGAGTACACTCAAGGAAAACAGGAAGCATAAATAAAAAAGGATGCAGTTTACTTTTACATTTTACATTTATATTACTTAGCAGACACCCGTATCCAGAGGGACTTACAATTGATACAGTCTATAACTTTTATGTCACAGAAAAAAAAAATCACTATCTGCGTAAGCACATGGAAGAAGCATGAAACCACATTGCATTGGGTAAAGGTGCTAAGTTTGAAAATGATGTACATTTTTTCTGTAAAGCTATAGTTTTGCCAAGTTTATGAATGCTAGAGTGTGATATTTATTTTACAAATAGATTTGTTTTTTAACTTACAAATGCAATCCTACAAAATATAATTCCAGAAACTAGGTTATACTGGGTTAGGGCTTTGCTCACGGGCTATACCATGGCAGACTGGAAGTGCTGGTGTTACCAAAATATTTCACAGTACAAATAATTTCTAATACAAGTGCTGTGCCACCACACTCCTATGCCACTTTTATTAAACATAATATCTGATATTAGAAATACATTATATACATACATACATACATACACACACACTTCAACGACCATCAAAGAGACCTGTAATTCAAAATGTAATTGTACTGTATTTTATGTCTGCCATAATAAATGAGTAAACTTAAAGATTTTATTTAAACTGATCATAAGTCAAGGCTTATTATTGATTAGATCTGTGCCTTTACTGTTTTTAAGAATTTATTAACAGTCTATTTAGAACTATCCTGTGATGGTGCACACAGGATGGTTAAAATAGCTAATGCAATTAAGCACTCAGGCCCTATAATGTGTGCAAGGATAGACTGCTATTTACATCACCTTACACAAGCTCAGAAAAAATAACAGTACAATAAAATGTTTGAAAATATTTAAACTGCAATTAATATTTAGACTGCATTATACCCGTAGCCGCAATAACAACACAAGGAAATGGGCTATGGTCACATCTAGAGTAGCCAATATTAGTAGCTAAAATTGTTACCTTAATTAGAATTAAATCCCACTTTATTTATTATGTGATGCCACGCACAGTTTTGAGAGTGTTGTAAACTTCTATTGAGCCTTCAAACGCTCAGGCATGTGAGGAAGTCAAGAGACAAGACTGTGAACGACAGCATCGTCACATGTACCTATTTGAGCCGGATGTATAACATACAATAGCAAATCAAGCAAAGGCGTCATTTTGTAAGTATTTAGAGACACCAACATTCTGTAAAGTAGACAAACTGAACCATTTTGGCATGGTTCCTACACACTTACCAAGTATTGTCGCAAACTGAGTAAAGCTGTGCTTCACCAACACTCCTTTGTTAGACCATATTCGAAAGATAAGACTTTTCTCCAAAAACTAAGTGCAGAAGCTAAAAGCTTCCAAAGATACAGTTCTGAGCTTTGAACGAGCTTCTGTCTGTGTGTGCGTGCGCGTGTGTGTGTGCGTGTGCGCGCGCCTGTGTGGGAGGAGCTAGTGTCACGCACACTGTGGCTTCTCTGCACACTCAAGAGGCACTTTTCATGGTTTAGACTACGCGTGAAGCGTATTAATTTGTAATTTAGCTTTCCCCTATGTTCGTCTCCCTACGCTTGATCTGAGGAGATATAATGGGAACCATTAATCGTTAAACAATACTCAAAACATACGAATTATCAATGCTATTTGCAACCTGTAAAAAACGGACTAAACCACAGAGTGTGTTTCGTATGCTGGTCATGTTTCATATTGGTCCAAGTTGAATTAGACTGGTTAGTGCTTATTGGGGGTGAATTAACTGGTGAATTCAAATGGTCTTGCTGGTACATCTGGTTGACCAGCATAACAGTGTCCAAAACACAATATATGCTGGTGTTTTTCAGTAAGCTTTGAGATTGGTTAGCAAGATACAAAAAATAAACTAAAATAAAACTGGTAATGTGCAGCACTCTGAAGACAGTAGGTCAGTTTTTCGCCTACATCCTCAGTATTTTTTAATTTTATTTTAAGAGTTATTTAGTATTACATGTTACAATATACAGAAATGTTTGAAAGTTTGTGAACCTTTCAGAGTTTTTTATATTGCTGTAAAAAATATGGTCTAAACCGTTGTCAGATTGTCATGTATGCCCTATAAGTAGATCAGCTCAACCCTATTAAAGAAATTTAGAAGCACTGATTAACCTAAACAAACCTGTGGAATGTAGGAGTAAACCAGAGTAAACCCAGATGGACACAAGGAGGACAAGCACATTTCACACAGGGGGAGTGAGAAGTCGGAAGTGAACCAGGGATACTAGAACGGTGAGGTGACAGTGTGAAATCTGAGAAAATTCAAGTTTACAGTCAGCCAACAAAGATCACTTAAAGATCTAGGCAGGGAATAGTCTGGACAAGAAAGGTTAGCACGACAGTATTACAAGTAGAAAACGGCTGCTCTACGATTAGAACATTGCTGGCCATCATGCTCCATATAGACAACCCAGAAGGCTATTGTAAAAAAAAGTCTGAAAGGATGAGAAGTCTAGACGTCTAGAGAAAAAATACTTTGCAGTTTGCATAATAATTTATCTTGTTTAAACCTTTAGTTGCAATTATTACAGCACTACTGCACGTAGAACAGTTTTGCTCATGTTGAAATGAGGGTTTGTTGCTGTTAAAAAAATATATTTTTATGGTTTGTTCAAATATGGCTTCTAATGCACATGTAAACACATTTTATACATATTAAAAGTAAAGATATAGATAAAATATACTCATTAAAGTACACTCACTTCCAAAAACAAACAAACAAAAAAAACCAAAACTCAACAAAAAGCAGTTGTTGTAATCGAATGAAACTTTCTATGTATGAATGCAATGATGATATATGTAAGTTATTACAAAATTACAGAAGAATATGTTTATTGTGGAACACTGTACAACTGAAAGGAGGCTCAAGTGCCCTGTTGGGTCACCTCTTGCCTGGATACATGATGAGCTATGTTTCTGTATGCTATCCTGCAGCACATTTGCCCACATATGTTGCAGCTGAGCTGAAATCCTGTTCTCTGTTGGTGGTCTCTTTGTACCATCTGGAGTCTGTTTGCCTGTTGCTATGCCTTAATTGTTTCAAGTAAACAATGATCCCTTTATATCATAAATATAATTTAACTCTGTCATGCATTTTAGGTAAAAATGAATATGAGCTATATTTTCTTTATTACTTTATTTTCAATGCCACCAATTTATAAAAGTTATACAGTGCTGAAGTGCATATGTTTATTCTTATGACTTATGAAATAAGGTTTTTCAAATAAATCTCTTAGAATGCTTCACAAGCTGTAAATAAAGTGTCTGAGCAACAACTAAAAATACTGCTACATTCTTCCTGGTGCAAAACCTGCAAAACAGTAAGATGTACCAGGCCAGGAACAACCAATCCATTGTAGGGAGCACACACACACACACACACACACACACACACACACACACACACACACACACACACACACACACACACACACACACACTGTGCACTAATGGGCCCAAAGTATCCCCCAGAAGAAAATTTCCCCCACACCATTACTCCAAAACCATGAGCCTGAACTGTTGACACAAGGGAAAAAAATCTAATATAAAGGTTAGTACGAAAGTCAGTAGAAAGTTACATTAACATTGTGTGTAGAGGAGGATGCTGAGAAAAGGATGCTTGGTCTGCCTTTTGTGACTTGATTAGTTTATTACTTTATATTCAACTTCAGGAACGAACTTGATAAACTTTTAGTTCAAATTTTTGTTGCTTTTCAAGGGTTGAGAGAAAACATGAGTGTCCAATTGCATTTCCTTGAGAGCCATGTGATCTACTTGCCCTCAAATCTTGGAGTTATGACCACAAACATGATTACTGCTGGTGTTTACAGCATGACAACCCTGATCATAACTATTCCATAGCATCCAAAACAATAGCATCCCTAACAATTAAAATTTACACAACAATAGCTCTCTTGGTTAGACAATAGACTTGATGTTCAACTTCTAATCTTTAATTAAACATGTTTCATTTTTCATTTGCAAAAAGCTAATCTATATTGCTGCTATTTCCTGAAAATAATCTGTAAATGCTCAATTAGAGGTCTTTTATAGGTGCAATAAGGGGCCCAAAGTATCACCCAGAAGAAAATATCCCCCACACCATTACTCCAACACCACCAGAAAAATCTAATATAAAGGTTAGTAGGAAAGTCAGTAGAAACTGTTGACACAAGTAGGGATGGTTCCATGCTTTCATGTTGTTTACTCCACTATATGATCATTGCAACACAGACTAGGCAACTATTTTTTAGTTTATGATGTACAATTTTGGTCAAATTTCGTGAATTGTAGCCCCAGTTGCTTGTTCTTATTTGACATGAGTATTACCTTGTTTGGTCTTCTGCTGATGTGTGCATTCAGAAATGTTCTTACATTGAACGTATGGTCTATTATATCAGTTGATAAAAATAATGGTGTCTCGCACGTCCTTGTAAAGTATTTGTACAGTCATGATTTTTAGAAAAAGCTCGAGTTGCTTAAGGTGACTTACCCATGTTACACTGTAGATGGCAATGCAGGACAACTTGAAAGGCTGTCGTACTTCTTTCAGTCAGCTGACGTTTAGGATATTTTGTTTTAATTATACTATATTAATTCGTGTATTTCATAAATAGAAGCATTCAATTTGTACAATTATAGAGCTAAGAAAGAAAGAAAGAAAGAAAGAAAGTGTTTTATCCATGTGGTTCTCTCACATAAACGCAGTCTGTGACGTCATCACAAATAAACGAGTATTTTTGTAATGTTCTGCAAGGTTTGCTATTCTAAGTATTTGATGGATGCACATTTTCCCCCTTATTGCTTTTGATGTGTACCTGAGAGTCAAGACAGTTGGAACAATAACCAAAGTGTTTTGTTTAAAACAAAACTGCAAGTTCCATACACAGACGCAAATCACATCAACAGAGGTTTAGCTATTTCAGCAGTTTGGTGTCACAGTGGTCTCAAAGTCACCCATGCTTACTCCCTTTATTGTATGATACTTTAACCTGTTTAATGTTTTTCCCAATAGTTCCATAATCACACTGCTCCAGAGTTTTGTATTTTTCCTTTTTTATACTATCTGATTCAGTTACAGAATTCAAAAATCCTTGTCACAATCAAAGCAAAACTGCTCATTTTAAGAATCCCTATTTTAAATTATTTATGAATCATTTATATAAAATCATTTATTCAGGAATTCATGAGGGTATTTGGCCTGGGATATATCCTTGCAACCACATCAGAGAGCAGTAAGTTAGACAACAATCACGGAGGATTCCTATAGGAGTACAGTATTCATTTTCTACTGAAAAGCAGCAAAGAATAGATTTGCAGAATATAATCCGCCTCTTCTTCTGTTTCTGGACACTTGCAGAATTTATGCCAGCTCTGCACAGAAAGGTTTGCTTTGGACAGGAATAAATTCTTCAGCCTTTGTTGACTGATGATCAGGGTAATGAATCTAGAGAACTAAACAGCAGAAACAGCTTTTACCTTCCTCACATTTGCGGTCAGTGACTAACAGATGTTCACATTGTCTTTTTTTTGTGTGCAAACTATACTTTTATCCTTTATTTATGTATTTTTACTGGCAACTCATGTTTATAAAACAAGGTTTTGTATAATAAATCATGCATATATGTTTACCAAAGTATTGCAGTATTATTTGTTCTCTGTTTTAGATATTAACAATCAACACTTCACAATCTGAAAATAACTCCTCATATGTTAAATTGCTCCAAGTGTAATATGATCAAGAATGTACTTTAATCTTTACCAGCACACTAACCACCATGAACATCTAGTTTGTGATATTTTTAACATAAATACATAATATATAAATAAATACATACAACAACAAAAACAAAATATTTTGGCCAGCCTGAGATCACAATCAAACATAAACCCTAAACTGCTGAAGTTTACAGAGCCTAATTATTTAGTTCTAATCCAGAATATAACCATACATGATAGCAGTATCGAGTTTAAATCAGCAATAGATCAATTAGAGAGAGAGAGAAAGAGAGAGATAGAGAGAGAGACAGAAAGAGAGAAAGAGAATAATCCAGCCATTGAGCAGGCTAATCCTAACACACATGAATGAAACTGATGCAGTTCTAAGACATTGCTCACTATCAAAAGGTGTCTTTACTCAGTTGCCAACCATAGACATTTCTTTTGTACCACAACTGCACATGCAATGAGGAGATTAAAGATTATGCATTACTAATTCCATCAAGTAATGCGTTCTAAAGTGTTTTGAGATTGATTCATGTCAAGTATTTCTAACTATTACTCTAATTTGGTATGTGAATAAGATAAATTGGTGCCTAGATGAAAATAAAATTCTTCATAGAATTTTTTAAATGTCACTGTTTGTGTTGAAAATGTTTAGTCACACAAAACCTTTTTGTGTGATGTCAGATCTACAATATAATGGTAGTAACAGGTCTACTTCAGTTTTGCTGACTACAAGATAACATGCAATTTTTATGTATTTTAGTGTGCTGAATCCAATAATCTTATCCATTTCCTCCAGTCATGTCTGGTTTCTGTTGTCTATTCATAAACTAATATCACAATAACATAACATTATTATTTAGATTTGTTGAATATGCAAAAAAAAGATGATTAAATCTGCATATTAAAAAGAAATGCTGAATATCTGTAGAATCAGTATAATTAATAGGAAGACTGCTTATTAAACATTTTAAAACTGCTGAAGTTGGCAATTTGTGGTTTTACAGAAATGAATGTCAGCATTCATTCAATCAAGAGGCTTAGGAGTTTCAGCAAACTTAAATCTGTTAAATCTGTTTTTACAGATTAATACGATAGGGTTGTTTTAGATGATGAATGGAATTTGAGGTTGTTGCTTCAAATTGGCTTTCATTTACTGACTTCCACTCAGTAAATATGAAACAAACTTCTATGAGAACCATTCTTCAAAAATGTAATACAAAGGTTAGTAGGAAAGTCAGTAGAAAGTCACATTAAAAAGTCACCATGAAAAGAAAGTAGGACATGGCTGTAAAAATGTATTAAATTAAACCAAGATGAAGTTGAGATGAAGGGAATCTGGTGATTTGCTAACAGCTACACAACAAACACGCTGTGCCTGTAGGCCCATAAACTTTCTAAATTACTGGCCGAAAATACTGCAGAATCCACTGGTAACAAGAAGGAAAAGAATTAAGAGATTAAAATGCTGCACGATGGAAAATAGACCTAGAATAATAAAAGCTACAAAATAAAACTGCTAAGACCTCTACACTGAGAGCACACTTTGCCAGGTTAGAGCAAATGAATCAGGGTTGCAAAATCCTTAAGGAAACCCCAGGGCGATCTCCTTGTGTGTAGAGGAGGATGCTGAGAAAAGGATGCTTGGTCTGCCTTTTGTGACGTGATTAGTTTATTACTTTATATTCAACTTCAGGGGCGAAAATTATAAACTTTAAGTTTTTGATTGCTTTTCAAGGGCTGGGAGAAAACGTGAGTGTCCAGTTGCATTTCCTTGAGAGCCATGTAATCTACTTCCTTGGAGTTATGACCACAAACATGATTGCAGATTACTGCTGGTGTTTACAGCATGACAACCCTGATCACAACTAATTCCATATCATCCAAAACAATAGCATAGGACTTATACTTATGATGGCAAGAAGGAAATGTGTGAAATATTAAGTGGTTCATTCTATATATATTTATTTAACTCAATGTCTACTCAAGCATCTCAGAAGCATTGGAGACTATGTTTCTCTTTGTTTATTACAAATGATTACACTGGTCTAGAAAGCATTATTTTGATAATTTTACCCAAATGAAAGGTGCTGATTCTAAATATGAAATAAAAAATATACAATATATATAGAATGAACCACTTAATATTTCACACATTTTCTTCTTGTCGTACTGTATAAAACCTATGTATTATATACAATGACTAAAGAAAGTATACATCCTATTAAAATAAGATCTAATTAAAATAACACAGACATTTCATGGTTGTCCTAAAAACGTCAGACATTCAGTATATTTCCCATCCAGTGTAAACAATGCCTGCTTTTTAAACATTGTATTACTTACACTAAAGTGGCCTTCTTGGATCTCCAATGTACCTAAAAACCAGGACTGGAGCACAATACAATGGCAACAGGTGCTCTGGACTGATGACTCAAGATTTCCAAACTGCCTAACAGAAGGCAGTTTGTCCGTGGAGAGTACTCCATGGATCAGAGTGTGCATTCAGAAGTGAAGCACAGTAAAGATTAAGTGCAGGTGTGGGGCTTTATTTCTTCACATAGAGTTGGTGATGTGGTAAAAATAATGGCTCCTCACTAGTCAAAGGTGTGTGAGTGTATGTGCATTATGATGGATTGACACCCTGTCTATAATTGTTCTTGCTTTGTTTTCTAAGTTGCCGGTTAAGCACCAGGTCTCCTGCCAAGCTGTCCATCACAGATAGACAGATAAAGAAAATGATTTATCTGCTAAAACCAAAACCATAAACAGTTTAAAAAACATCACTTAATTTACATTTAAACGTATACAGTAAAACAAATATGTAAATGTAGCAAATCTGTTCATTGCTATCCTTTTCAAAATACAATGACACTCGGTGACTACATTACAGTGATGAAGATGCTGTATTTATATGTTGGATAAAGCAGGTGTAATATACAAACCACCTACTGTACATCAGTGTCTCATTTCAGGAAGATCTCAGCTATAAGTCAATAGAATTACATTTGTTTCCATAATATAGAGCATACAGCGCATCCATTTTTGGAAAGTGAGTCGTTGGCTATGATGAAGAGAAATTAAAGATTAAAAAAGAGAAAGTGCAATTACTAATTAGGAACTAGGAATGAGGTCAGGGAGAGGTTGCAGCTGACCTGGTTAAACTGTGCAAGATAATTGTGCCTATGTTTGATCGTATTGCTTGCTACTCCCATGTAACTCCTTACAATTGCCTGTATTGAATTTTAAACAACTCTTCAGTTATTCAACAGTGTTGCATTCTTCATGCGGGGAAATGTTAGCGATAATAGCTTTCTCCATGTATTCAAATGGTTTCATAACCATTTATAATTAGACATAATTTGTCGATGTGATCTTAAACAAAATCAGATGGGCAGCACTGTTCTTTCTCCTTCCAACCCTATAACGCACTTCATTGTTGTTTAGCGTTTTCCTGACGGTAGACACATGAACAGTAACATTAGCCAATGTTAGTAGGGACTTAAACACAATCTCTTAAACACTACCCAGTGTTCATTTGTGCAGAGTGATCTTTGTTGGTCAAACACTCTTGAGGAGGATAACAATGGTCTTCCAATTTGTCCACAATCCACGATATATGGCTGAACAGTTTATAAAACAAATGATTTAAGTGATCCAAATAAGGATGCGCTTCATTAGTGCATTAGCAGAGAATATCTTAAAGCGTAAAACATATATATTTTTTTAGCTGCAGAATGTAACACTTTTTAGAAATTATCAGAGGAATGCAGGAGGGCATTACTGTTGACTGTGGCAGATGAGCCATCTGTTCAGCAAGCAACACGAAAACAATAAATACAGCTTTTAGAGTGCTGTGTCAGTTTCTGCACCGAAACTCATTTTTGTGCCCTGTAGAAAGGCTCTCAGAAGCTGTTTTTATTAGTGCACCTCTTGTGTTTGTTGACTTGTTTGAGATTGTTGACTGTGAGACATAACTCTATGACATTATTTGCACACAGATGTTGCACATCAGATGATGAAGTGCTTAACTTTGGTGGATACATTCCTGAAGAATGCTTGCTGTATCTAAGTGAGCATTAATTTTCTTGCTGAAAAATGCAAGGTGAAAGCCCTTCCATGAGAGAAATCATGCCACATGATGTATTGCACATATTGTTAAAGTGTTAGTGTCCCTTGTATCACTAATAGGGGTGACCAACTGTTGTATGCGATGGCTCCCTAGATCATCACATCAGCCACAGGGGCAGTGTTTTTCTCAAAACTGACAACTGGCTTTGTTCTTTTTAAGTTGGCTTTCCACTAGTGTTTGGAACATGTTAGCTCAGCTTCCAATGTTTTACATTAAGCCATTGTACAATTTGCATTTACTTATTTATAGACTAACTGACATGTTGCAGTTGTGTAACTTAATGTTTAAAATGCAATGACAATTGTTTTATGTCTGAAAAAGATTTGAGACTACACAGACACACACAAACAAACAAACAAACAAAAGCTGTCAAATGTTTTAGACCTGAGAGTCGTTGTTGGGATTTAAACCTCTCAAGTGGAAAATGTCAAAATGGCTCGTTAAGCTATTCAATTGACTTGATTGAACTAGATGTTATCATTCACTGTTACAATCAGACTCAACTGATCACACAACTTGGTTTTACATTTAGACTGTTGAATGGTTGGTTGGTTAACACTTCTACCATCATTTGTATTTACTTCAAAAAAAGTAATTTAAGAAAGTTATACACCAGTCAGGTTTATGTAGTGATGCGCACATCACATTAGTCTGCTATAAGAAAGGATCTTGAGATAACTTCAAATGAATGCTCAAATGTACAGTTTCTTATATCATACAAGAACAACGCTAACAATTCTCTTCTACCATCATATTTTATATTCGAATATTAACGTAGGAAATAAGTAGGTGTGGTTTTAGTTGGAAGGCGGGAGATAGAGAGAGAGAGAGAGAGAGAGAGAGAGAGAGAGAGAGAGAGAGAGAGAGAGAGAGAGAGAGATTAGGAGCACAGAACGTCCCGAAGTTCTCCCGTTTTCTTTACTTTTGAACGTATTGTGACGTCCAACGGCTATGACGTAGATTACACGGCACATTTAAGTCCAAGCGGTCGGAGTTTTACGCAGAGGTGCTACTCCAACCTACATTACGCTGGATCCAGGACGAACAGCCTGTAAGAGTTCGTATCACAAGGGAGCATGTATGAAGTGTTTACTTGTCTTGAGCCGATGTGGATACTGAACAGGACTTCGTTTTTAACCGAAGGCTGATGGATAGATTGAAGACTTACCACACGAGATGGGTTACCCAAGAGTGATGCGATGCGCGTCTGAATTCCAGCTGTGTCTTTTGTCAAATTACGTAATATACAGATGTTATACTCTACAAATGGTGTAGGCCACATGTTATTGTAGGCTGTCCGATGCAGCACCTGAACTTTTTGGGGAAAGCTTTCGTGACGATTTTCGACTCGATTGGGGCTAAAACGTCGAATCTGTAAGCGCTTGTTGTGTCAGACGCGCCAAACAGATTATTTTCAACTACCTATTATACTGAAATATTCTCTTTTGTACTACATGATGCCGTATTGGGCCGTGATGGGATTTCGGCTATAAGCGTTTGCTGTTCGCACTAAGACATGCAGCTCGCGCGGGCGATGTGCGCGCTAACAGTGGCGGTTTTGGCCCTGCTCCTTCTGCTTTTCCTACAGACCCACACTCAACGAGAAGGTAAAGGACAATCTTGCTTGAATATTTGGGTTTCCAATTAATATTATATAATATGATATCACAGTACATATCACTGAGGGAGGTGCAATAAACAACTTATTCCAGTTTTGATTTGTGATATTCCCTTTTAATTATAGGCACTAAAACAGCTAACACTCCTGACTACAGACAATTTAAGGAATTAAGAAACACTGCCTTAATATTTAATTTTGATCCCATGGTACAAGGGACATGTACAAAAACGTAATAAACTGCTCTGAACTGCTGTATAAGTAGCCATTTTCTCTGTATTAGCCAATAGGACTGTCATCCCTGAGAGGTGTACAGCTACATGCATCTAATTTAAATAATTATTCTGGAAACAGCCTTCCTAATTTTCAGAACCCCGTTTTTATAAAGTCTACTGTTTGCCTCTTTGTATGTTAAATACAGCTTACCACCCTTTCATTTTAATAATGACTTTGTAACCAATTACAAAGAACAGAACAAGTTGTTTCCATTAATGTTGATAACGTTGATCAGTTGCAGATGATGTAGAAACTGGATGATGATTTTGACTGAATGGCATTTGTAGGTTTACATCTCTGTGCTGGTTCACTGCCATAGTAGAACCATCACATGTGGGCTTTGTTGGTCACAGTATCAGTGCATTTATTGAATAAAATAGGAGAATGAATAGCCATACATCTCATGAACTGAACCTTTGTATTGTGATATTTGGCATCTGGCATATCTCTTCTTATTATGCTTGTTTGTGAAGTTTGGTAATGAGCATCTATTGCTCAAATCCCTATCATTTGTAAAGTTAAATGTGTGTTGAATATCCTATATTAGTGCAGTTGATGTTTTGTTTGTTAAGTTGATAAAACTGACGATTATAGACTGTTTTTCTTTCTTTACTGACTATGCCTTACAGGTATGCCAAGCATGCTTGAAGTTTGCATACATATTTAAACTCCTCCGGTTGAATATGCATATTTTCATTTCCTTTTTGGAACTACACTGTTATATATGTGTATTCATGTAAATTATTTAAGTATTCATTAAGTAGCATTGCATATTAAGGGTTATTTTTTGGTGTAGTGGCTTGTGTACATGGCTGTTATGCTGCATAACCAACAATCTCATGATATACAGTACATAGGCAGGTGTTCTGGCATTTTCATTTCGATTTTGCTGGTATAACTCATAATTTAGCATTCTATCTCTGAAGGAAAACCACCACAAAAAGGCCCAAAGCAGTCCCACCATGATAATAACCTTCTAGATAGTACATGTGCCACGTAAATTTCTTTCTGACATTTAGACCATTATTGTTCAGTGTTTTCCTGGTGGTCATGAACATTAACATTAGCATATGTGAGAGAGTCATTTAGTTGCTGATACATTTTGTTTGTCATTAGGCTCCTACACAATAGTGAATTTGAGTATGTTTTTCAATTTGAAACACTGTTTATTTGTGTTTTCATTTGTCAAGTAAGAATTCTTATATTGTCTCAATGAACTTTGAATATTAAACCAGCTGCCTAAAAATGTGTAAATCTTGATTGTGTTACCAAAGCTCTCACACACTGAGGTATAGACTACATAAGAACTCTAAAGTTGTCCTGTGACATCTGTTAATGACATCAGTAACAAATCCTGTAAATTATAAGGTAGGCTCCATGGATTGAACTTGTTCATCCAGCGCATCCTGTAGGTGCTACAGATTGAGAGTTATTAGAAAGAAACCTTGAGAGTTCCAAGACTCAACAAGAGACCCAATTGCTTTGGTGGAAGCTTAGATGTTATATGTACAAATTAAACTATGTTATATAGTTAATCATTTTACAGTAATATATTGCTCACAAAAATAGGGGTTATTTCAAAATCATGAATTATAATCATAATGAAATATCCCCTAATTTTTGTGAGAAGTGTAGTTTAATGAGCTAAATAAATATGAACAGTGAGAACTTATTTAAAATATACCAATAAAAATAAAATCTAGTAACATGATGAGTAAAAATTGTAATAATAAATAAATTGTAGTAATAAATAAATGACAATCTAAAACTATAGCATATAATACAATACTGAAGAAGTCACAAAAAAGTTGATAGCTTGTACTTTGACAGACGGGTAAATTTCTCTAAACATGGAAATTAATTTGTTTGGATAGTCGATGTAAAAAGCTGGATCAGCTTCACAATTTATCACAAAAACACTTTTGACATATCAAGATAATGATCATAATTGAGCTCAATAAAGGTTTTTACACATAAGAGATTTGCCATTTAACTTTGCAGTAAACAGATAGATTGATAGCTCAGTGCACAGGACCCTGCTAAGACATAGAGGTTTAGACCAACTGGCCTGGCATCCGTGCCAGTGGCTGGCTAATGAACGTTACATGCCTCAGTGAGCTGCCAACACTTTCATTTACATCATCAATTAGTTGCATTAGTAGCATTTTCAAAATAGAATAGGGAGACTGTGCATTAAGACATGGTGATTAGGAAATATTACAGCATTATAAAGTTGTATTTAAAGTGTATTTAAACAGGTTACACTGGCTAGATCTGTTGCTCATTTAATTCTTTTGACAAACCAACTAGCTATAACTGCAATAACTGACATCTAAATCATTTTAGATTTGTACTTCCTAGTAATAGGCTATTACCATGCTAATATATTACACATTGGGCGGAGTGAATAAATATGGAGTTCTTAATACAAAAGTTCGTAAGAGGAAACTATTATATAAAGAACTCTATATTTATTCAGTCAGTCCCAGCTTGAACTCGGACTATAAATTACACCATAGAAGCTGTAAATTGTGTCATGATTCTGTGGTCATAAGTCCATACTATGGTCAAATTGTTTATTTTATCCATAATAAACCTTCATGAAATCTGTGTGCTCATATGACTACATATTGTTTTCAATGCATCGAGTAGCTAATATCTGTCTGGTGCATTCCTGAAAAGAGTCATGGTCTCCTGATGATAGATTCACTTTTCACTACATCACTTTTTTGACAGGGTGTGAGGGATAGATTTTGAATTTCAGATCAGCAGAGGCAGCACACTCTCCCACTTGGAGATGCGGGGTTGGCAGCTCCTTCATCCCTAAAACACTTGGCTGAGGAAAGCACTGAAGTATGCAGGAGATTTAAGCAAGAGGGCTCGGTGAGGTCTGAGATACAACACACAATTCACTAGCACAAAGACCATTTGCGCAAAGCTTACTTATCATCCATCTTGAATTGGGCTGCTAAGGACACCTAAGTTCAATTCCTTGAAAAAAGTTAGCCAAAGAGTGCCAAAGACATTGGAAGTGATTTTAGCTCGACTGGACTATAATTTTAGCTGGTACTGGACTATGGACCAGATGGCCCTGGGTTCAAATCCAACCCTTTCAAATCTGCCACTGTTGGGTCCCTGAGCAAGAACATTTATCCACAACCGCACAATCGCTGTAAGACTGTATCAATGGTAAGTCGCTGTGGATGAGGATGCCAGCTAAATTACATAAATATAAATCAGGAGCAGCGGCTGCTATGCTTGTTGCAGCAGCTGGCATGCTTTACACTGGCACAAAGTGCCCCTGGCCAGCTGACAGAAAATATAGCTAGGTTTACCACAACAAACATAGTTTTGGCTCCAGCGCTTCCAGGTAGTCAAATTTAGTACTGTTGTACACCTGGGTCCTGTTATAGGGTTCAGTGCATTAAAGAGTGTGCCGTTCTGAAGGTAATAAACCACTAAACTCCCACATTTGATATCAAACGATGCCTTCCTGATAATTTCCTCAGCTTAATAAAAACTAAACTGAGGCTGTCACATGGCACATCAAAATCCATACTGTTTTCACAAAAATGTTGTCATATGGGAACCATAGATACGTGAAAACTCTAGGCACAAATCTTGGCAGAATTTTATACTCTAACCTCAAATAATGCATCTAGGAACTAAACATATACCACATGTACCATATAAAGCATAACATTTGTTTATTATTGTTTAGGTCACTGCAGATCTAATAATAGGTGTAAATCTGTCCTTTGTCTTCCAGTTGCAACTTGTTGAAAATGTAGCAGCGAGGCTATTAAACCAAAGAGAAGCATCACATAACTTGATTCTTGGCATCTCTGCTGGCTCCCCATACATGAAATGTTTACTGTGTGTTTTTAACGTTCCGAGCGCATCTGTCATTACTTATTGAATAGACTGATGTTTTCTCTCCAACCCTAGAGTCCTTAGGTAAATCAGGAAGTTTCTGTTATACTCTCTCTGTTACCTTGAAGGAAACAGCACATTGCAAAAGCTCTGCTGAGTCTCTGGAACAGCTCAACTCGGATGTGCTACTTTTATATCTAATTTTAACTCTAGGCTCCATTACCACCTACGCCCTTTAGCATTTTTTAACAAGGGGTTGTAGGATTGCTTGTAACTGTACTCTGACTGGCAGTTATTTCCCATTGTTTAAACACATTGTTTCCCATTGCTTCTTTTGTGTGTTTTAAAGGTGCTCTAAACACCAGTTGTATTATAAATGTCAGTAAAGTAGCCGACTTACTTAGGAGTATGGCTTAGAGAAAGATTTGTTTGTCATATATTGCATGCCAGGCTTGGGCCAATGAATGCACAAGGAATTAAAGCAGGAGTGCCTGAAGTCTGACTTGGATCATCACAGAGTCATGCTCCACTGGAAGCATGCTGATGAAGCTCTGTGAATGCCTCCATGGATTCCAGCATCTAACTGGCCTCTCTCATTGTGACTTATTTTATTCTGAGATTATAAATGAGTAACACATCTTTTCCAATATTTGACTAACATTTATTTGATTTATTTTGGCTTCAAGGCTGAAATAAAGCGGAAAGAGTTTGCACTTGTTTTAGCTAATGTGCTGGGCTTGGAGGCTGTTGTTAATTAGTATTAGCTGGTTACAGTACGTTGGCACAGTGCAACCTAGGATTACAATCAGATTTAAATGCAAACGTAATTGTTGAGAAGAGATCATCAAGGCATTTGCAGGAGTGATTGAGCAAAAAAAGACTTAGGGTGGGCCAAGAACAACCCCTAAATTAACCGTCAGTTGCGCAGTGGCCTGGGGCACACTAAATGATTTTCTGGCAAATCTCAATAGCCTTGGATGTGATTGGACTTACAGGTTTGACAGACTATAATTTGAAAACATGTGTGATGACAAAAATGAATTGGATGCAAAGGCAGAACAATACTGGATCCTTAACCAGTTGGTGTGGAACCTCCTTATTTAATAGAGTACTTGTTCATAATACTGTACAAGAGAACTTGAAAGAGAGCATGTGCATTTGTCTGCGATGCAACTGTGGTAGCCTAGTGGATAAGATACTGGACTATGGACCAGAAGGTTCAGGGTTCAATCCCCACCTCTTCCAAGCTGCCACTGTTGGATCATCGAGCAATTAAACTATAAGATGTTACCAGTTGTAAGTCACTCTGGATAAGAGCGTAAATGCTGCATGTAAACTATTGACCTGGAGTGGAATTTGATCCATGGATCTATTAACGCTCACTCACATATGGTGGCGTGGGGACAGGAAAAGGCCCAGAATTAAAAAAATCTATAATTTCAAAATGATAGTGTCAATCAAATGGGACAGTTGTTAATTATTCTGGATAACCAACAAACCAAGGCTGAGAGTAGTATGTTGTTTTTAAACTCCTTTCAAACATCAGTTTTCCATGTTTATTTCCATGTATTTTCTCAGTTTGGCCATTAATTTTCTTAAATCAGTTGTTTATTTAAACTATGTATTTAACTTAAAAATGTCCTTTCACTGTTCAGCTTTCTATAGGCCTTTTGTTGTGTTACACTTTTCTAACGTTTGTCATCTAAGATGGGTTGCCCCTCTGCAAAGATTCAAAGACTTTGTGTGTCCTTAAACATTCTGTAGGGCAGGTGTAAGAAATTAAAACTAATTATCCTGATAGATGCTTATGGAAAGATGCTTATGGAATTCTTATGTCAAGCCAACCTGCACTACACCTGTCAGCCACCCTCTGCTGGATTGTAAGTGCTGCAGGGTCTACTAAAACTAATTTCAGGTATTATAATGAGAGTGGCTTGTGATGCAAAAAAGACATTTCTTGGTAGATGCATTATTCTTCTGATTTAAGTGTAGTGATATAATTAAAAGTGCTTTGCATCCCAAGTGAACCAATGACGTGCTGACGGAAGCAGGAGAAGCAAATATAAAATTTTGGAAAAGCATCATATCTTTATCATGTTGTTTTCTTTTTCCTAAATCAGGTCAGCTGGCAGCCGGCACATGTGAAATTGTCACAGTAGACCGAGACAGCAGTCAGCCAAGGACGACCATTGCACGGCAGACGGCCAGGTGTGCTTGCAGGAAAGGCCAGATTGCCGGCACAACTAGAGCCAACCCAGCATGTGTAGATGGTAAGAGGCTAGCAGAATTCCTCCAGGCATTGCTACGACTGTATCCAACCCCATGGAGCACACCAGAGCCACATCTGATCCTGGAGATTATGCTGTCTGCATAGAGGCTGTGTGGAGTATCACTCACAGGATTTTCACTATTGCTATGGGTTTCATCACTGTCTCTTTCTAAGGTGGGGGCACCTATGAAGGATTTTTATCAGGTCTGAATATTATGGAAATCATGCCAGGATGGGACTTAATTGCATAAAGTGCATTAATTGCGATCTCATGTTTCAGGCAAAACTTATAGAAATGAAATTTTACAACTTGAGAGTTAGGGGCCATTTCATGTGCTGTCACTTGAATTCAGTTGAATTATCTATAAGTATAAATTACAGCTCTGAATCTACATGTAAAGTGTTTGTTGGGAATGTTTTGTGCAACCAAACAATTCGAATAATTTACCTAAACTAATCATTTAATTTGTTCAGGTGAAAAATTATATTCCATTGTACTAAATTCCATATGTTTACTAAACACAAACGACCAATTCCAACCTGCAAATAGTTTTTAGATAGACTCTAAAAAGGGCTAACAAATGTCACAGCATATATTTGCATTGCCAAAATGTTAGCTAAATTGATTTGTCATACAGTTGCTTTCTTAATTAGCCTCTTTTTAAACAAATAGGTTTAATGTACGATGAGAGAAGGCATGCTGTAGAATGAACCACATCTGCTGTAATTAAGTATGTGCAGGTGTTAAGGCCTGCTGCACACACGGTGACATATTACTAATATGCCCTGCTTCTTTGTGTTTACTGAAAGTAGTCCACTGTGCATTTTGTGCAATCATCAATTACACGAACTAAATATTGTTCACAATGTTTACAGACTTGTAAATGAATGCTATGCTTCAGGAAGTCCAGTGTGGCACCATCATTTAATATAAGCAAGCGCAATTGTGTTTGCAGTGCAATTATTATTATTTATTTATTTATTATACAGAGCTAAAATACCCAAATCAGAAGAAATTGGTCCATATAAAATATGCGTATTAAAATGTTTTTTTTTTAACATTTTCTTTGACTTTTCTTTCATTGCAGACATTATGAACCTGTAATATTTAATGTTTAAATCTTGCCATTCCTTTTCAACACAGTTAGAAGATGTTTTGCAAAGGAAAAATGTTTTTTGTCTCCTATGTGGAGTTCTTTTGTATGTGGGGGATTCTAGTAAATATTGTTTTCAGATCAAGTTCATATTCTTTGTTTTTCTTTGTGTTCTATGAACCTCACCATAGCTTTACCTTTGTGAAACTATTGCGCATATCCGCAGCATTAACCTTATTTTAGAAAACATATTGCACTGACATCTCTTGTGACAAATTAAAGGTACATGGATCTATGGATCTTATATGAATTCGTGCTATACCTCTGTTAGCTTTCTGTCTTTCAGTTCCATGTCCAAGTACATGTTCTATGCTTCTTTGCTTTACATTTATATAATAACATTTTGACATGTTGTTGTTGCTTGGTTGTCTGTCATCAAATACACTTTGGGAGTCTCGTAAGTGCAGTAGTATGAGAGTTACACTGTCACTTTCTGACTGAGAGCTAATGGGGTGCTGTTTAGGACAGTCTGTCTGTTTGTTGAGTGGTGTTGCTGAAGTAGACGGTATTAGAACCAAGCAAGCTCGTGTGGTTTTACATAATTATTATATATAATCGGATCCCTGTTGTACCCACAACCCTGACTGGGCACAGGCGGAGGAGCAAGTGAATAAATGAATAAATGAATAAATGAATGAGGATCTTTATTGTATATATAATTATTTACATTTTTGGGTGGATTGCACAAAATGTGATGATTCTTACTCCATTGCCTGACTACAAGATTATCATAGCTGGTTACACAGTAACGATGCACTAAATATACAAAAGACTGTGGACACAGTTCTCTACAATACTCATAATTCTTCACCAGACCTTTAGTTTGTGATGGTAGAAATGAGTGCCAAAATGGTGTAATTCTTAAAACATATGTATTAAAACAGTTTAATGCACACACTCATTGCTCATTCTTCAGATCTTCATAATAAATGCATAAAACTGAAGAAACAGTTTTTTTCTTGTACTAAACTAGTACTGTACTAGAGGTTGGATGGTTTCCTATTTTTTTAGTATGAGTAAAGCTGACTCACCCTTTTTACAAGCTAAATCACCAAAAGACATGATACATGGTAAAATATAGAATATTACATATAAAAAACACATAATGCAATCTCTAATCCTCTCTGTTGTGTAATTCTATTAATGTTTTCTATACAGTCTATATTATATTTGAGCAGTCTTGCTAACCACATACATTACAATGTTTCCAGGAATTATCTGTACTTGAATACACGTCAAGTGCTCTTATTTTGAAATGGAAACTTGTAGATGTAATAACACAACAGCCAATTAAGCAAACTTCACAGGATGGGATTGTTTAAGCATATAGTGCATAAAAAATTGTCTGTCCTTCATAGCAATGCATAAAAACTGTATACTGTCTTTCTAATAAGAAAGCAATATCAGTGCAAGGACTGGTGTTTCAAGGACTGGATTTACTTGGCCAAGCAATCACACACAATGTTGTCTTTAGCTGGAGGGTAAAAAAGCACATTACACTTGAAACACAATATTTCGAGTGATAAATGAAAGAGGAATATGACTAAACCCTAGTTCATTTATCATTATCATTTAGTTTTTATGGTCTGGGCTGTACCCCTTAGCTTGAGAGGGACTGTTTCAGCATGAACATGCTCTTTGCACATCTCTCTGCCAGGTCAACTATAATCAGTGCTCAGTCACTTGAGGCTTATTAAAAGGAATTCTCTGAGCCACGTTTGAAACTCTAGTCAAAAGAATTCTCGAAGAAGTAGAGAATGCTATAGCATCAAATGAGAACCAAATTCATACAAAGTGTTTTTGATTGCGATATAGCATGAATGTTGCCCATATGGCTTTCACCATGTTGTATGTGTGTAGGTGTCCTTGTAATACACAAAATATATTCTCTTTTTCAGCTCGCACTGTGAAGAGCAGGCAGTGGTGTGAGATGATGCCTTGCTTGGACAATGAAAGCTGTGACTTATTAGTAAACAAATCAGGATGGAGATGTACCCAGCCTGGAGGCAGAGTGAAAACTACCACAGTAAGCCTTTGCATTCTTAGCACATCTATTTGTCTGTATTAATATAATTAAAGTAGGTCTGAGAATCTTTGAAGACTCTGGTCCTTTTTCTAGGTATCCTGACATTTGTCGCTGAGGCTTCTATAAGGGGCTGAAGTAATTCCATCCTCCATGGCCACAGCTATCAACTGTATTAGCCAGTCAACCCATCACTACATGTTTTGGGTCATGTTAGAGAGACAACTCTAAAACTGGTTTCACTCTTGAGGTGTGACGAACACAGTTGATGCACACTGCTGGAGCAATTTTGGATTTCTTGAGGATCGAGCAGTGGGTTGGAGATCTATATTGCAGACCAAAGAACAACTAAATGGATAATGTTTGTAATGTGGATTATTAAGACAAATATTATTGCACAATACACAAACTAAGAAAACATTTTTTGTTGAACAGATATCTTGTGGCTGAGCACAGATATATATATATATATATATATATATATATATATATATATATATATATATATA
>JAUZST010018312.1:0-33420 GCA_034779995.1 Parotocinclus haroldoi
TATATACTGATATATGGTCATTTTATCTTTTTTAATTTTATAATATTTAATCTAATACCTGATACATTTGCACAGTACTATATATACACTGATGAGCCAAGACATTATGACCAGCTGGTGCGTAATGTGTAGGTGTCAAGCTGTTTCTCAGCAGAACACTGCCCAGAGCATCACATTCCGTCCACAGGCTAGTCTTTTTCGTAGAGTGCATCCTGATGCCTTCGTTCCTTATTCCCCAGGTAAACAGGTCACAGAGCTTCACATGCCCATCTGTAACATACTAATTAACATTATATTTTTTGATTTGCGAATGGTCATAATGTATTGTCATTAGTATTTGTACAGTTGAAGTATTGTCTGCTATCTGAGACATCTTCCAAATAAATGTGTCATTTGTTTCACTGCTGTAATGTAGTGAGTGTAACAACCAATGCAGATCCGTTGCAATACAGTGGGGTTTTCAGCTGCCCTAGGTGTAAATCCGTGTGTGAATTTAGCTCTTCTTATGTGATACGCCACAGATGAAGTCCCAGCAGTACCCATTTCCCCATGTGAGAGTAAAACTGCAAAAGGATCCTAAAGACCGCAGTGTATCAGGCAAGTACAATATCAGTGCACACAGAACATTTTAAACATTAAAAGAATATTTTTGTAAAGTATATACCTGACTGTCAGTTCCAACAAGTGAGGGGTTTGAAATGGCAGTAATGCAACACTTTTTTGTGCAACACACAATTGTTTAATAAATACTTTACCATAAATTGTTCTCAAATATATTTATTTGGCTCCTATACCGTCTGCCAGTGGTGACCAGTATGGGATGGATCTGTGATGATTTTCTTGCCTCTTTGTTCTATAATATAGCAGTAATAGAAATATTTGGCACAGGTCACAATAATTATTTGAAACTTGCAAAGTAAAAGTTTTCTTTTATGGACCAACAGGGAATGGACTGGGCATTCGTGTGGTGGGAGGTAAGGAGGTCCCGGGAAACAATGGGGAAATCGGTGCATACGTGGCCAAAGTTTTACCTGGAGGAGCAGCAGAACAGACAGGAAAGATTGTGGAAGGTAAGACTGCTAACAATAGATACCTGTACGACACACAACCCAATCGGAAAGTGCCACCAGGATTTGAATATAAACCATCATGGTTGTGGGCTAGCAAAACTGTCCGCGGCATCACATGAGAACCTGGGTTGATAGGCTTAATTTATTTCAACGATTAGGATGTTTGAAACTGCCACAGAAATGCACAGCGCTATGAAACTGCCTTGTGGTCCAAAAGCCAAACCTATAACATTTAAAATACAGTTCTTAGTGGGAATGGATGAAAAATAAGAATGACATGTTACTTTGCATGATGAGGCTTCACTTCCAGGCAAAAGGAATGACTCACTTGTGATGAGAAGATGTATAAATAAAGACGAAGTGATGAACGTGAGTGTTAAAGGAGCTTTAGCTCTGTGATGGCTGGCATTTTTTTGGCTTCACTGTCAGTACAATCTGTATACAAAAAGGGCATCGATGAGAGAAAGAGGGCAATGAAGTGCAGATTGTTGTCATTCTAACCGTATTATATATACAGTGGTGCTTGAATGTGCCATGATTGAATTTACTTGCTTATTTAACGTCACAATGGCTATTGATTAAGATTACATCAATACTAGACAGACCCAATTACACTGGCCAAAGAGATGCCACTGGCATCTTTGAAATATAGGACAAAAACCTTGATGTGTTGTGAAGATCACAGTTTAATAGTTGTTGAGCCAACGAGTGAAAACACTAATATAACCTTTACAGTTACTCCAGATTTTTTTGCTACTTACTTACTAGCCACTTTATTAGGTGTTATTAGTTATTATTATTAGGTTATGTTGCTAGTCCCAGTTTTGGTGATCCCATGTGAATTGTAGTCTCAGTTGAATGCTCTTAGCCTACCGGAGTGACACCTGGCATGGTATACTGCTGCTGTAGTCCATCTGCTTGTTATGTTGTGCATTCAGAGATGCTCTTTTGAATACCTCAGTTGTTCTGACCATTCTGGCCATTCTGCTCTGACCTCCGGTATCAACATGACATTTTCAGAGTCAGTCACTCACTTGATGTTTTCTTTCTTCTTTTAAAACCTAGAAATCTGAAATCTCAGACCAGCCCGTCTAACACCAACAACCATGCCACATTCAAAGTCACATAAATAACCTTTCTTCTCCATTCGGATGATCAGTTTAAATTTCAGATCATCTTGACCATGTCTACATACCTAAATGCACCAAGTGATTTGCTGATAAGATAAGCTGAGCAGGTGTACCTAATAAACTGGCTGGTGAGTGTATGTAATATTGGATTAATAAATAGTAAATAATGAATGACAAATAAATGGCCGATTTGTCTCATTTCTTTAACTGGATTCTCTTCATCTACTTTTAGAACTTGTGGAAAATCTGATGATGTTTTTAGTCATATTTACGCATAAATATAGAAAGGAGTACTAGTTCATGGTTTTATTCTGTATGTATTTTACACCCTTAATTCTAGCTATAAAAATGATCATAATAGCCACAATGGAAATTGTGACTTCAGGACCATATGGGTATGGAATGAGCTCTTGGGAACCATTTTAATCATGGTAAATTTTGCAGTCGGTATTGATCACAGACGTGGCTGACATGGATCACTAATGATGTTCCTTTCTCCGGTTACAAGGTTGCACACAGCATGTCATAAATTAGGACTGCTTTGACTTCGTCTATTGTGCTGCATCCTGTGGATCGTAATTTAAAAGGACTTAAAAGAGGGGGGCGGACACAGCACTGCCTCTCTGAGCTTGAAGTTATTTATTTGGCTTGGGCAAACTGATGGGATTTGTGCGACCAGCTGGAGCCACTCGTGTTTCTGATATTTGTGGTTGCTCATTTCTGTTTTTAGTTCTATTTTCCTTTTAAACACAAAAGACTAAAAAACAACTGCCATAATGTTTCACTCAGAGCTGTATGATTTTGTTTCCCCCTACACATTCCATCTACGCTTTAATTTAACTTTCCAGCACTGAGCAGGTACCTTTATCCAAATGACTTGACAGTTGAGGTGTCTACTAGAAGCTGTGAGTCTTGCTCAAGGGCCCAACAGTCAAAACTTTACAGGCAAGGGTTTAGAAAGTACAACCCCTGTGATAAGTGATACAGGGCCTTAAATACTGAGCCATCTCTTTCCCAGCTTCAGTACACTCCTCCATCCCTCACTCTGAGCTGTGATTCTCAGTTCACATTGCCAATCTGACCCAGTCATGCAGATATTTTCTCTACAACATCAGGAAAGCCACATACGCTGCTCCAGTCTATTGTATCAAAACTAGTCAAAGGTGTTATGATCTGTGGTGCGGACCCAAAGATGCAGGAATGAAGGAACCCCACGACTTATAATAAGAATGGGGAAATATAACTAAAAAGGATTAACTAAAGGGCAGAGCAAAAGGCTCTCCACTCTACAAAACACAAATCGCGAAGCTGGGATGAGTCCCGAAAGAGAATGGTACCCCCAGCTGGCGAGACAGAGGTCAAGCGTGCTCAGAGCATGGAGAGATGCCGATTTGGGAGGCCTCCCAAGTCGAGTGGTGCCAGAGGGCGAGCGTGAGCTCGAACGTGTAGTGTGGCACGCAGAAGAGGAACCGGGTTGCGTCCCAATAGGAGCGCAGAGCCAGCTTGAGGGAGGCTCGACAGGAGCCAAGCGAACACGGAAACGCGAAACCTATTATCTTTCCCTACTGGGCTAAATTTACCTCTGAGGTTACCATCGTATGCACCCATCGGCTCTAAACGCCCCAAGATATAACCGACTACCTTATCGAGGAATAAAGGAGGATTGGTGCGTTCCCTAAATGAGTTGCGGCGCGACCGAAGGACCGTATGTTTGTTAACGAGGTAGCGCTGGACAATGCTGGTCCGCTTTTATGGTAGATCCCCCAGGTGTACGATATCACATTGTTAAACACGCACCGGAAATATACCGCCTTCAGCGGACACTCTGTAATAGCGACTGGACCGACTATGAGCGCACCAGGCGTCTAAGGTAGGCTACGTAACAACAGCAGACAAGATTGCAAGATTTTTACTTAAGTAAAACTACTAATAAAGAATGTAATAAAATAATAACATAGTACAGTTGAAGCATGGCTTAATAATTCACTTCACTTAAAAAAACTTTCAAACTCTGGGTGTATTTTAAGAAAGACTCTTCAATGACACTTGGTCAAATGGTACATCAATGGTTTGTAATACAATTACATGAATCATCTGCAAAAATTAAACAAATTATGTTATTGCCTAATCACAGCAAGAACAGCATAAAAAGGAACCAAACTATATAAAATACTTTTGGAATTTCTTAAATAAATAAATGCTGCTAAGCTGCTTAAAATACCTACCCAAATATTCAGTAATGCAGTGTATCATTATATTTAGTCAAACGTTATTCACCAATTTGTACAGCAGTTTGTCATTTAAACACTATACTGCTTAATTAAAAAAATATCTTATACCTCACAGAAATAGAATTAACTGACAATATGCAAAACCTTTAGTGTTTGAATAATAAAAACATGTATGTTTAATGCGTAATGTGTGTTTTGTTTATGAGTAGAAATTCATTATTTCATTATTTATATATTTATTTATACATCGGGCAAGCCACCAGAGTTGGGTCTTTAAGCAAGGTCCTTAACCCACCATTGCTTGAATTGTAAGACAGTATGAGTTGTAAGTCGCTCTGGATAAGGATGTCTGCTCAGTGCTGTAAAAATAAACACATCCATTATTGCAGTATTCTCTGAAATGTTTAGTGATCTTAATTTCTCTATGATCTCTCATCGGTGTTTCATAATAATGATTGTAGAGGTGTACCTGCTCTGCATGAGCTGCTTTAAAATGGTGAAGTTACAAGTAACATGCACAGCCACGTCCCACAACAGCGTGGAATTGCAAAATATTTGGTGTACACACCTTTGCGTCACAATTTCGTCATTTGTCGACCTGTGCTTCATTGGGTGCCTGACTGGAATTGCCTAAATTAAAAAGAAAAACAAAAGATGATGGATAAATAAATAAATTCATAAGATCTAAAATAACAAGAATGTTTTTAAAATGTAGTTAGTAAAGAGTACAGATTTATCTTTTGAAATATGTTAAGTAACAGTATTACTTTACAGAAATAATCAAGTACAGTACAGATTCTTAAACGAAATTCTTAATTAAATTAACAAAGTTCTTGTACTTTGTTACTGACAACTTCTAAAACTAGATGACTGCAATGCTCTTCTGGATGTACACATGGTTGGAACCCTGGCACAAACCTGGAATACCCACGTCTATGAACAGAGACGTTTAATCGATGTTAGAGCTAAATGTTAATGAGCTCTTAATAGTGAAATGTCAAATATGCTGGAATTGCACAGAATACAACATAGACTCTGTGTTATACCCTCAGGCCATGCAAAAGAGGAATCAGACATATTGAGCATTACATCGAGGTCATCTGATTCCATCCTTCACCTTTGAGTGTATTCATGTGTCAAATGCTTGAGAAATAACTGAGTCATGCGTTGACCCTGCAGGAATCCCATTAGTGTATCGCAAGGTGGGAGCACTACGCTGTCAAAAGAGGGCTTACTTGGCCTATCTCAAGACTCGTTTTCATCTGTGTAAGTGCTCCAGAAAAGAGCCTCCATTTGAGTTTGAGTTGCTGTGGTCTTGCTCTATTCTTTCTACAGTGTGCAGACGTTTGCAGTGCCATAGAGGTTTGAAATTATCCCAGCGTGTGATGTGGTGTTGCTCACTGAAATTTTCCCCGAATTATCAGGGGCTTACACTCAAAATCTATGCTATTGTTTTGTGTAGGAATGCAGGTCCTGGAATGGAATGGCGTAACTCTGTCGAGTAAGACGTACGAGGAGGTCCAAGGATTGGTTGGTCAGCAGTGTGGAGAGGCAGAGCTCTGTGTCAGGCTGTAAGTATAGAACTTTGATTCTGATATGGTTTTAACTACAGTGGAACCTTAGAATTAGAACTTGGGTCAAGAAGGCTATTCGAACTCACGTTGTTCAAAGTCTGAATCAAATTTACCCATAAGAATAAATGGGATTAATCAATTTCTGACCCTACATAGTTGTTTATTGCCCATATATTCATAATTAATTATGAAAATCAGGAATAAAGCAAAGGAAGGTAATAGAATAAAAATCAAGACATGAAATAAAAAAGACATAAGTGTAAAGGAAGTAAAAATTTATAAACACGTAGGCATACACAGTGTCATCACAGCTTATCACTAAGACAGCAGCACCCAGACTGAGAGAGTGTCTGAACTCACACACATAGACTGATATATACTGCTCACAAAAATGAGGGTATATATTTTTTGGATTATCCCCTTATTTTTGTGAGCAGTAAACATAATGAAATAATATACTGCTCACAAAATATTTTTTCACAATTTTTGTGAGCAATGTACTATTATAATAAACTAATATAATACAATATAATACTAACTAATATATAAAACTAATATAATACAATATAATAATAACAATGCCTTTGATCGCATCCTAGTTCCTCTTCTTTTGGCGATAGTATTAGTCCCTTATTTTTACCGACCGGACAGGATTATGTAAATTTTTTTTGTAAGATCGCACCATTGAGTGTTGTACTTAGGGTACCCATTTCAAAGTCAGATTTTTTATTCGAATTTGGGGGCAAAGAAAATTCAAACAGATCGTCCAATGTCAGAATGATTTGAGTAAAGACCCGTTCAAATACGAGGTTCCACTGTAATGCTTTTTAAGGAGTTTAGATTATCCTCAACATGTCTTGATCCTATTTTTCTATCCACCAACAGGGATTTGAACATGCTATCAGACTCAGAGGGCTCACGCTTAGACCTCCTTGAGCCAACCAAAGCAGGTATAACAGACTCCTCAGGCTGAAGATCTGTCCATAGAGTAAAATGAACTAGATGAGGTGTAACACCGGTCAACCGGTCAACAGTGTTGGGCATTGTACTTAAAAAATAGTTTTTAGGAAAGCTATTGTCTCCATTAAACATTTTCTTTGTGCAAAAGTACAAATGTCTTAGGCCACCATTAGATTTGTTGTTATAACAATCAAATAATGACCTTTTATACGCATATTGTTGTGGCAATGAAGCTGTCAGAGGCTACTAATGCTCAGGTTTATGGGGAAGTCACACTGAGTACTTGCTACTATAGAATATAGAAGCTGATTTTCTTAATATGGCATACACATTTCGTGTATTTCCTGGTTGTATATCTAATCTAAAGGTGGCCTAAGACTTTTGCACGGTACTACAGATGCACAGCCTAATTCAATTGTTTGCTCTGTCACCACGACTAGAGCGACCTCCGCGTTCACCTGGAGTAGACCCCAAACAGCTGGCTGCAGAGCTGCAGAAGGTATCTCAGCAGCAGATACCCAGCTCCTCAGCCTCCTCTCTAACTGCACTGGACAAAGTCTCAGCTTCAGGGACCTCTAGTGCTGTACCAAGCCCCGGGCAGCCTGGTTCACCTTCAGTTAGCAAGAAGCGGCACAGCAAGGTTTCCAGATCCACACGCATATATGAACATTACATGTAGATATACACTTAATAGTGACAGTTCACACAGGCAGAGGCATACAGTACTGCTTTTAAAATAAAGTAATAAAAGTCAAATACTTCAAACTGTAATGTGTTTGATGCTAGAGCACCGTGTATTTATTTCAGCTGTAACCTTTGGCGCTATCCTAATTTTTCAGGGTACTGATCCCAATATGCTTATAATATGCTTCTTCAGCAGAGTTAACATGTGCGGGTTTTATTTATCAAAATATCTTGTAAGGATGGTATTAATCACGACTGGTTCTGTGAGGCAACCAATCAGATCAAAAGGGGGTGTGGTTATAATAACTGCAGCAAAAATACACTCCTTGCTTAGAAGCTGAAGTGCAATGTGTAACCTTGCTGTTACAGTTGCTGCACTTCCCTCTTTGTTTAGCAGTTTCCTCATCATTTGTGGGATACCTGAGCTGCTTGGTTTCGGTGCAATGTGTTTTTCACCACATTTAGAGTTATAGTAACTTCAGGCTGTCACATTCTGATTGGTTGCCTCACAGAACCAGTGATGTGTAATACTACCCACAGAACATATTTTAATAAAAGATACATCTCCAAAAAGTCCAACAAGTCTTGCTTTCTTCATCAAAGCAAGTTCCATTGTACTGTTTAGTGCTTGTAATGCTCTGCTTATTAAGACTTTCAGAAGCTATTTTCCCAAACGATTGGCCATCATTTCTTAAAGTAGGTTTTCTCCATATTATTGGTTATTAAAGCAATTCCAGCAAAGAGATCTTCCATGTAGGTCCCATTCCTTCTATTCTGCCAAAACTTGAATGATTGTTTCAGGTGTTAAGACTACAGAAGAAAGTTTTGTCTTGAGGATAATATATAGTATTTCTGGCACTTGCAATAATTCTTGCACACGTTGTGACGCCTGCATTCACTCTCTATGTTACAACAAAACTGTGATTTTAACGTTAGCCTTTCATTGATACTGGCAATACAGAAGATACATATATGATCTTCAGTCAATTTAGTAAATCTTTGCCTGGTAGTGTATGCGTAGAGATGACTATGTCCACCTTTATGTCTGCTGTCTAGACGTCAGAATCTGCAAAGACTCAGTCTCACCCAATCACCGGGGATATCCAGGTACATCTAAAACTGTTTTTTTTTATTTATCTGCATTTCTCACTTTTGCTCTTGCTCTTAACCTGAGACTTAGCATGTCATGGCCACTGCTTTGTGTTTCATGTGTTATATCTTACTTGGTTTTGTAGCTTCAGATCAATTATGACAAACAGCTGGGCAACCTCATTGTTCATATACTTCAAGCACGGAATCTGGCGCCCCGGGACAACAACGGCTACTCAGACCCCTTTGTTAAAGTTTACTTGCTGCCTGGAAGAGGGTATGTAAACGGCACTGAACTTTAGTTTACATGATTGTGTTAGGGTTATATAGCCCCATGTGCACATGAAGAAGCCCAACTGCATCTATTTCTTTTGTGAGGTGGTCATAAATTTTATTTAAGGTTCACATGAATGAGTCACTGTGTGCAAAATGGCCATTAAATAATGCCAAGGCTATTGAGTGTAGTGTTTAATATAAAGCCAAAAATACAGGGTGGGTCCAAAGTCACAGGACACGTGCTGCGTTGTGGACTTTACCAAAGGCTGTTAAAACCATTGTTGTGGTTTCTCTTCAGACCACTACGTGGCTTGTCATCCCTAGTCCTGGTTTCTCAATGATGGTTCATCATAATTCGTCAATTTCATCTTTAGTTACCTGTGATGAACAATAAAAGTTTAGAACTTTCTGTTTTAACTTTTGAACCAACGATCAATTTCGGAGACAATTTTGGCTTTCTTTGATATACTACATGACCACTTTCCCACTAGAAAATTTGATTCACTTGATTCAGTATGGTGATTTTCCTCATTCCGGACGTAACCTTTAACATAGGCCCCCTCACCCATAAAAGGGTGTCCTGTGTCTTTTCACTCGTCCTGTACAAATGTTTTTTTACATGAACCATGATAGCATTGGTTTGTAATGTTTTTGAGCAGCATAAGTAAAGCCAAGCTTAAAACTCTTCCTCTCTCTCACACACACACAAACATTTTATATCATAGCATTTCTATATGTATCTATTGTATTGGGACGAAGCTGTACCACTGTGCTTGCCAGTCAGTGATAGGGACAGAAAATAAAAATGTTAAATAGATAACACTGTAGGTGTTCCTCTGCAAAGGATGAGAAACTAAGAATAAATTCTAAACTAAAGAACACTAACGATTATTTTATTAATGAGATTAATTTAGCTTACGCTAACATAACTGCTGCATTTGCTTTGGTGATCTTATATATATATATATATATATATATATAAATATATATATACTTTTGGTAGACTATATAGTTATATGTGGCAAAACAAATAGCTATGTGCTATCATTATCTTGCCTGTAGAGTGGCTGACATTCTTTTAAATATTTATGGATGTCCATTGGTTGGATTAACCATACAGACATGGCCAACTCTCGGTCAGTTGATGGATCATCGATCTCCACACAATTCTGTCTTTCATCGAAGTGATCCATGAAGTATTTTGGCAAGATAGAGGAGTAGTTTGCCATTACTTTCTCACCATTTATCCAGCTTGGGACCAACATGCAGCTGTGTCCAGTTACACAGCTGGGGTGTTTGCATACACAAGTCAATGACAATTTGGAGAAACCAATTAATCTAACACGGATGTCTTTGGACTGTGGGAGGAAACCGGAGTACCCAGAGTAAACCCACGCAGACACGAGGAGGACATGCAGACTCCACACAGAAAGGACCCAAGCCGTTCCACCCTGGGATTGAACCCAGGGCCTTCTTGTTGTGAGGCAGCGATGCTACCCACCAAGCCACCGTGCTGCCTGGATGTCCATTACTCCTTTAAAAAAAAATAATGAAACATACTCTGACTGAAAGTATTAGCCACTCAAGCTTTTGGAAAAATTTAGTGGTTGTAGTGAATTGGCATATCCTGTAGTCCTGCTTAGCAATCCGCAATAAAATTGACATTCTTCTGCCGGGATTTTATTGCAGCACAGCAGCATAGAGTGCTTCTAATAACACCCCTGGGACCAATCAAATGTCCTCACAATGCAATACATGTAAAATCTTTATCCTTGTAGGGACATTTTGTCCTCACAACGATATATAAACACTCACAGACACAGAAAGTCGGAAGTGGAATATTAAATAGACTATATTTTATGTGGAGCAGCTGTAGTATAATTGGAGTCTCTGTAAAATGCTTCCCCTCTCTATATGGCACCATATGCAGCTGTCTGTACCACCAGAGGTCCTTCTCTGCTTATACGGACCTCTGCTGACCCTTTATCAATGTATAAATGTTGTGGTTCTATTAAGAAATACGTGCCAATGAGATTCTTGCATCCAACTGTAATTAACACTTATTCAGAAAAAAATACCCTTTAAATGCCTGTGAGCTACATTGCATAGACAAAAGTTTGTGGACACCACTTCCAATTATTCAGCTCTGTTATTTCAGCAGCACTCACTTGTAACACGTTCATAATATAAAGCAAATATTTTAGGTTCTCCATAGACAAACAGTGTTGGTAGAAAGAGGTTGTACTGAACAATTACATTCAGTACAACAACTATACCTTTATAGATTTCTGCTTCAAACAAGTCCTGGCCTGCTGTCCAGTTATTGAGCACTGGGGTGGCTTGCACAGAACCTTAACCTCCCCTTTATCAGATACACTGAAAATGCACTGGAATTGCAAAACATTATCTAACATCAGATGCCTGACCTCACAGTGCTGTTCAAAAATCCAGTGGAAAGCCCTTTTAGAAGAACAAAGTTAGTTGTAACTGCAAAGGTGGAAATTTGGAAATATGCTATTCTTGTCCACAAGGTTTGGTTTATATAGTTCAACCCCAATTCCAATGAATGTTTTACAATGTGTAACACATAAATAAAAACAGAATGATTTGCATATCATCTTCAACCTATATTCAATTGAATACACTACAAAGACAAAATGTACTGCTCAAAAAAATAAAAGAAACACTTGTACAACACAATGTTACTCAATGTTCCCTTTATGTTTTTAGCAATATATTTAATGTTCAAACAGATAAACTTTATTGTTTTTTGCAAATATTAACTCATTTTGAATTTGGTGCCTACAACACATTAAGGGTTGGGACAGGGGCATGTTTACCATTGTGTTGCATCACCTATCATTTTAATAACACTCAAAAAGCATTTGGGAACTGAAGACACTTTGCCCTTGTAGGTGGAATTTTTATCCATTCTAGCAACTTCAAATGCTCTATAGTCCGGGATCTCTGTTGTCGTATTTTGTACTTAATAATGTGTCACACATTTTCAGTGGAAGACAGGTCTGTACTGCAAGCAAACCAGTCTAGTATCCGCACTCTTTTACTACGAAGCCACGCTGTTGTAACATGTGTTTGAAATTTGCGCTGATAAAAATCCAGACAGTCATTTTCCTCTTTGGCCCGGAGTACACGACGTCCATGATTCCCAAAAACAATTTGAAATGTAGACTCGTCAGACCACAGGACACTTTTCCACTTTTACTTCACAGTCAGTCCATCTCAGAGCTAGCAATGTTTCAAGGTGCTATTGATATATGGCTTTTGCTTTACATGGAAGACTTTTAACTTACACTTGTAGATGGAGCGATGAACTGTGTTGCAATGGTTTTCTGAAGTGTTTGCTGAGCCCATGTGGTAATATCCATTACAGTATGATGTCGGTTTTTAATGTAGTGCTACCTGAGGGATCGAATCTCATGGGCATTCAATGTTAGTTTTTGGCCTTGCCAAAAATTCTCTTAAGCATTTGACGATATGCACTGTAGATGATGAAATCCCTAAATTCCTTGCGATCGCACAATGAGAAACGTTGTTCTTAAACTGCTAGACTATTTGCTCATGCGGTTGTTCACAAACTGCTGAACCTCGCCCCATCCTTGCTTGTGAACGACTGAGCCTTTTGGGGATGCTCCCTTTATACCCAATCATTACACTCACTTGTGGAATGGTCCTAAACAGGTGTCTTTTCAGCATTCCTCAACTTTCCAAGTCTTTTGTTCCCCCTGTCCCAAGTTTTTTAGAACATGTTGCAGGCAGCAAATTAAAAATGAGTGAATATTTGCAATAAAATACAAGTTTATCTGTTTGACCATTAAATATTATGTCTTTGTAGTATATTCCATTGAATATGGGTTGAAAGGGATTTGCAAATCATCGTATTCTGTTTTTTATTTAGGTTTCACACAATGTTCCAACTTCATTGGAATTGGAGTTGTATATATTATACCTGTAATGCTTCAGTTGGGTATGCCTGGTTGTGTGTGAGCGTGAGTATGAGAGTGTGCACGCATGATGGGTGAGACAGTATTATAGGAAAATAGATACTCCTATTGGTTAATGTGTAGTTTGAGAATTGTTTAATCCTGTGTCTATCACACAGTTGTGTGTGAGTGTGTCCGGTAGTGTGTGTGGGGTGGTGTCTGTGTGTATCTGTTGTTGATAGGACCTCACCAATATTCATCTGACCATGCTCTACCTGTACTGAGCTTGCAGAAAGCAGAAGTGCTATTGCTGCACTCCATATGGGCATGTACGCATGGGATCCTGCATAAGCTTCAGAGCTCGTTGCACACACATGCACCTATATACACTTCCAAACACTTAGTCTAACACAACTGCAATGCACAGGCTTAGCATGCACCATCCTAGTCTTCTCATTGTTTATGCTTCTCTTTTGCTCATACACACACACACCAGTTTCTAAACACACACACACACACACACCAGCACACACCTTATGGATTGTTATCTGTTTCTGCTGCATGCTGGATCCTCACAGTCAGGTCATGGTTGTGCAGAATGCCAGGTATGTGGATCTGTCTTACAGCACCATATCACCTACACTCAATCCCATTTTCATTGCGAATGCAGCGCTTATGAATGCCTACGTGATGTAGTATCTTTTATTTATTCAGCCTTCAGTTGCTTTCTCTCGTTCTGTTTCCTTCTCATTAGCTTTTTTTTCACCTGGTCAAAATATTTGTGCTAAAGACGTATGTGATCACAGTAGGTGGTCACCAAGGACCTACACTGTGAACTGGTGTGTGTTTGTGTGTTTGTGTTTGTGTGTGTGTGTGTGTGTGTGTGTGTGTGTGTGTGTGTGTGTGTGTGTGTGCGTGCGCGTGTGTGCGCTCACCATTTCTTTTCATTCGGTACACCTACCTGAGGCGCTGTACTACCAAATGTAAACATGTTTTCACTCTGAAACTGTGCCCTGGAGTGACCCCTTGTGGTGTGTGATCTGATTTGCAGTGCTGAGAACAAAAGAAGGACCAAGCATGCCCAGAAGAGCTTAAACCCTGAGTGGAATCAAACGGTTATCTACAAGAACATTCACTTAGAACAGGTAAACTACATGCAAACTTTATAACATTAAATCTACAAAAACACGAAGCTGTTACCTGAGTAAATATGTTTTATATACTGTATTCAATAATTTAAAAATCATTTGTTTACTGTGTTTTTGAATTTAACTTAGCCTTTAGGTATTTATATAGTTCTAATCAATAAAACTATTTTTAATTGCAGGGCATGCTTTTTTTTTTATAAATGTGCAAAAAGAAATTGTGCATTCTTTTGTTTTCCCTTCAGAAACAAAAAGCAATGTATCTAATAGAATGTAAATACAATAGAATGAAACATGAAAATGTTCATTTCAAAATCGGTATCACGAAGTCACAAACTTTGTTTTGTGAGAAGAGTGTATCCTAATATGACATTTATTTCTTTAAAACATTTACAAAGACAAAGAGCAAATAGAAATTTAGGAATTAGTCAATGGAAGTCATAGTCACTGATTGTCCTGGGGAATGAGAGGGCAGTCAAATAAAAAAAAAAGTACCGTGTTTGTCAGACCAATTTTGTCTGTGTGAGACTCAGACAGAAATAATCTTTCCACCACATCAGAAGCAACCACATCAGCCGTAAGACACAATGGTATAGATGCAAAGACACTACAAGCTTGTTTGTTCTTTGATGGGATTTTAATTTTGCTGTAGAAAAGAAAAGAAGTGGTCAGTGACACACACAGGCCTATGACCTACCTCATTCGGCATGAGACAAAAGGTTCCAGGAGGGCCCCAACGCATTCTAAGTAGAAAAAGTATATAGGATTAGGTACAAGGCAACAGAGCCCTTCTCCAAGGTGGAACAATCACTGTTCGTGAGTTTGCACTTTCAAAAATAACATGACTGAGATCTCAATTAGAAAAAAGGCTCTTCAGAAAGAATGACAGTCTTTGGTGTGATGAGCAACCAGACTGCAGTCTCCCTAAAGTGCATTAGCTTAATTAAGACAAAAAAAGCTCCTCCAGTCTTCTCAGGGTTTTGAAATAGTTAATGACAGCAGTGTTTGATCCACCACCACCAGACTGTTGAGGCGAGGTGAAGAGGCATTAATTCAGACACAACAGAAGGTAGACATGCATGTAGAAAGTTGACTTTTTGTAGAGAATTGTCAAATATACCATCTGGATGATTCAGTGGTACTTGGCATGGTTGGATGTAGTTGCATGGGAAGGCTTTGAAGAGTTGACATTAATCTATACCAAATATCACAGCTGAATTTGGTATTACTTCATAAAACATTCACCTCTGTGTGCTGAACCTGTGCTCCATTCATGACACTCACTGTTCACTTTATTAGGTACAGCTCCTTGTTTCTATATCCATTTCATCAGTTCTACTTATCATATAGATGCACCATTTAGTTATATAATTGCTGTTGTCAATCTGCTTCTCTACACACTTTTGTTAGTCCCCTTTACTATGGACCCCCACAGGACCACCTCAGATCAGGTACTATTTGGGTGGTAGATCAGCAATGCAGTAATGCTGTGTTGCTATATTGTGCGGGTATAAGTATATCAGACACAGCAGTGCTGCTGGAGTTTTTAAATAATGTATTCACTCAATGTGCTGTCTAGTAGACACAGGTAGCATGTTGCTCCTCCTTGAACATGTCAAGTCAGAGACAGTGGCTTATCTACTCATCTCACTTGACCATTAGAGGAGAAAAGGGAGATTAACAGTGTATGTACAGAATGGACTATAGTCTGCAACTGTAGAAAGTAGAAACTGTACAAAGTGCTTATGTGTGGTAAGTGAAACTGACAAAATGGACAATGGACAAAGCCTAAGAACAAAGAGATGTATCTAAAGTGATGGGTAAATGTATGTTTAAGCTGTGATTGATGCTAATTTTCTGTGATTGTGCTGTGTGTATGTGTTTAGCTGAGGAAGAAGACATTAGAGGTCAGTGTGTGGGACTATGACAAGTCCTCCTCCAACGACTTCCTAGGAGAGGTAGGAAATCAGCAATTCTATACACACACACTCCTGCTTATACTCAGTTGTTGTGCCGCATCACAAGGTCGTTTTGTGGTGTAGGTGCTCATAGACCTGTCAAACACGGCTCAGCTCGACAACGTGCCACGCTGGTTGCCACTGAAGGAACAGTGTGAGGGGGAGCACCATCGCCGTTCGCACTCAGGCCAAGGACGCCAGCACTCACCCAAAGTGTCCTCCGGCCACTCTCCAAAAACCTCTGGGCATGGCAGCCAGGACTCCCCTAAATCCTCTGTCATCAAGAGTCGTAGCCATGGCATCTTCCCCGATCCTGCCAAGGGTAAGGGAAATGCATTTACCACTTTTATAGTGGATTCCTGCTCCACCCTGGCCGCTGCCCTACCATCTCACTTAGACTGGCACTTTCTTTTACTGTTTTTATTCCTGCTATTCTGTCGCTGTCTTCTATCTCTCTCTGTGTATCCAGTCTATGTGATTTACTCATTGTAGCTTTGGCTTCATGTTCTCTTCATAAACTCATTAAACTCCTAAAGCTGGATTAGCACAGTGAGCATATTAAAACTGCAGGGTTAATTTAGTAGGGAAGTTTGTACAGGAGTTCAGTTAATATCAGTTATAAGCTCTCCAGCACTCTTTGTTTCCCAATTTAAAAAACCTAAAGCCCTTTGGTCACTTAAATTTAAAGGTATAAATTTACAGTCAGCATTTTTACTGAATTTTAGCTAAAGCTAGATATATTTCAGATTAAATCCACACAAAATAGTATCTCAAGTTACTTTTGTCCTCAGACCATGCCCAAGACGTGCTTATATACTTGTTTGAAAAAAGGTGTAGAGCGTTTTGAATTTTTAGACACCAACCCATCCTTATGATTTGTTAATTGTTCGTTTTTATTGAGTCTGGAGTCACCACAATTATTCCACACGAGTCTTTTGAGCATAAAATGTTCTTATGAGAAAGTAAAAATGACCAGTGTCTACGTATGGACTGGGGTGGACTTTGACAACCCAGAATATACCCACTAAATGAAAACTGACAACCAACCATTTCATAATCATTTTTGAGCATTCCTAGTTTCTTGTAATTTTTTTTATCTACAAAACACTGTAATGCACAGCTGTTTAATATAATGGAGAAAAGGCTTTACCCTAAACAACGTCCTGCTCTGGAACTATAGTGGAGCTAAGGTTCTAGCACAAACGACTTGCTGCTACATGCACATGTCCGACAAACATAAACAGAAATTTGGGATTAAGCCATTTGGTGCAGCTTTTAGTGGACTCCATCGAACAAGCTAATGACACAATGATTCTAATAAATGGTATATTGTATTTGGCTTTATTGTGCAAGTAGGTTGTGTCAGTTGTGCAACACTAGTGTATGTATAGTAGGAATGCGTTATTAGTGGCGTTTTAAGGAATTACTTTAGGGCTATAAATAGACACCACTGGCTTTTTATGGTTATGGCTAAAACTTAAATTTGGCACAGATCCCTTAATAATACATTACTAATTACACATCACAAAGCAGGAATGATGCACAGTGCATGAAAGATTGAGTAAAGAAAGAAATAAAATGTTTAAACACGTTTTAAAAATGCTGTTTCGGCTAGTCATGTTGGGTCCAGAATCATCATACAAATGATTGACCCGGGGCATTCATACAAATGCTATTAATAGTTTTTTCTCAGGGTAAAAGCCTGGACCGCCCTAAAAATGGATGCAGTAGTTGTAATTGTAGTAATTGTATTCTTTTCCCTCTTCTCGGTTATATGATGCCCTTATTTATATTTATTTCGTAAAAGTAATATTTTATGTTATATAAATAGCCTAATTTAAAGGCGCATAAGATGCCATCCTAATATTGCCTCTGTAGTTATGATAAAATATCTAACTGATGGAAGTATGTCTAAAATTGCATTATTTTTGAGCATCTTAAAAAGCACGATAAAAATTTGCTTCCAACAATAATACCTGTGTCAGATACTTTATCATAATTATGGCACAATTGTCATTTTTAAGACGTTCCTTCTCGTAATAAAGACATTTAACTTTAAAAATCGCTGACTTTGGTTTAAGAATATATCAAAATAAATAACAAGCACTAAATTATATGAATTAATGCTACATATTATTTAATTCCACATAATAGCATGTGCTAAACAGAGGCTTTAAAGCTCCCAATACACTCAAATAAAGTCATCAGGACAGTTGGGAAAAGTAGGACGTAGAGGAAGCTCAGCGTCGTATTGTGGTTCTGGTTGTTTTAGATACGCAGGTTCCCACTATTGAGAAATCTCACAGTAGCCCCAGCACATCGAAGCCATCTCCTTCGGAGGGCCAAACCCGCTCGCATGGAACCCCACGCGCTCACAGCAAAAGTGGCACGGCTCGGGCACACCCTGATGATGCCATGGGAACAGCTGAAGCTGGCAGTGAACAGCATCGCCTACAACCAAGTAAACGACGCAAATAAAGCCTCCACAGCATGGCTGCCTTCACACTCATCTGCTCCTCCTTCTGTTCTTTTTTTTTCTTTTTTTTTGCTTCCCCTGTTTTTGTTGTTCAGATTTTAGTCTCCTTCTCCCTTGATCTGATCCCCTTGTGGTCACGGTTTGTTCATCTCACTGCATTCTAGCCTGTGTTGTTTTTTTGTTTTTTTTAACGTGTCCGTGCATTGGAGACACTTCGCTACTTTGCACAATTGCAATCGCTCTCATTCACATTCATTCACACACTTGAGGCCAGTTCCTGCAGATGCTCAGAGCCAAACGTACATAGCTGTGAATGTAAAAATGAAAACAACTCTGATAAATAATTTTTTACTCCAAAGATAGAAGAAGAAGAGACAGTAAATAAAACAACTGTTTATATTTCATCCACTTAAAATGACTTTGAAATCATCATTGAACATTAAGCAGTATGATAACTTTAGAATTAAGATTCATTTTTAAAAAATTACTATGTCTAGACGACAGTATGTCACTGTCACTCTGTGACTTGGACTAGGAATGTTCCTAGTATCAGACAATCTAGCTTAATCTGTCATGGCCAGAATCATACCGAACTACTGTTTTAGAAAACAACAACATGAGCACAGCTAATTGCAGCTCTGGCTAGGACTTGAAAATAGCTGGGTTCATCCCTATCATTGTCCAATTAGAACTAGTCCCAGCTGCAAAGCGACCTCCCTTGAATGAACAAAATGAAGGGTTTAGACCAGTTTTCCCTCATTGGCAACCATTCTAATACCGCCTCCTTTCCTGCTCCTAGATTCATTAGTTCCTCCGAATCATTTCTTTACGTTGTCCTGATGAGTTGTGTCCCAAAAGACCCAGCTTTTTCTGCAATCCCGTGGCACCACTGAACTGGCTGTGCATGTGGCATATGCCCACGACCATCTTGACTTGTCCCGTTGTTCACCTCTTCCAGTCCTGTGGCTACTCCCATGCACCCCAGTGGATGCGCTATTTCCTGCATAACTCCCCTCAGCCAGGAGCTCACATGCTTTGGCTGCATGCACCTGCAGTACAGTACAGTAAAAAGCTGGTGGTGTCCATGTTGTAAGGAGTTCCGTACTCTGAGTCTCCATCTCGTTACCCCTTCCCCAACTTCTCCTGAACCCTTCCTCCTCCCTTTCCCCTGATGTTTTGGGTTTTACGTGACTTCACCCCAACCCGTCCCAGCCCAAAATGACTACCTCTCCATGAGGCACCACAGACACAGCGTAGCTGGCGTGCTCACCATACAGAGAGCCCTTTCCTACATGCCAGGCAATGAGATCACTGAAGGCCATCGCCTGACCCTCCGAAAAGCCATGTCAGAAGAAAGGCCGCAGCTGGATGGAGGTGAGAGACAGAGAGAGAGGATGCTGAGTTACTAACGCACATCTAAAAGGAGATGACGGGGCCTAGACACTCAGCCACTGCACAGATAAATCATGCACCAAGACTCTTTTCCCCACACTCACAACACAATGCATCACAACACCAGATGGTTAGTTCTCAGCCTGTCAAATGCCTTAAGAAACTTACAGGTAAAAGGAGTGTCCGTTTCTGATTAAAGGAAAAGGTACCACAAAATCACACACAATTTATAATGTTTAGGTTGCTTAAATAGTTTAGATATAAATATGTGAATTATTAAGAGCGTTGTCAATTAACCTGAGAGCTGTAAACACTTCAGTTGTTCTTTCATCCATTGGTTTCACAAGTTTATCAGAGCCTGTTGTGTATAATAAAAGCAAATACTTTTACAAATAAGCTGTAAGGTAGTTGTAAGATAATTAATCATTAGGTACAGTTCCTTGTTTTGACACTCAGTTCCACACACACAATCACTCTGTAGTTCTACAATTACAGACTATAGTCTACCTATTTCTCTGTACGTTCTTAATCCCCTATACTCTCTTCTCTAAAGACCAGGGCTCCTGGTAAATGCTAGTGTACCATCAAAAATGGTATTTGAGGTGCAAAGAACAAAGCACATGTAGTGTTTCTAAGTGTTTATCCCATTTTGCCATAAATACAGCTCTACTTCCACTTTATTTTGCTATGCCACTGACTTTATTTCAGGACTTAGTGATGCTCTTGGAGTGTGTACAGAGAAGACTCTGGGCATGAATTATATGTAGTGCCACAATCATGCATTCCACGTCACGCCATCACCCATCACGCAATCATACATGGCAAAAAATACAAAAGCTCAAGATAAGTCCTAATAACAAAATTTGAATTTGCTTCCACAATCAAAATAAAATTACATGCACCCAACAAATAAGACATTTATTCACAGTGAACACACAAATTGCTAGTACACTGCAAATACTAATCAATAATTTCTTCTTTCTGTCTGGAAATGCTTCTGCTGATCCTTCTGCTGATTTCTGTGCCGTTTGCTGTGTTTATATGTATCATGAAATGTCTCATTTTCTTTATATGTGGTTTGACAGACTTAAATAAGTGTGCTTGCGCTACTGTTAAAAATGTGGAATTAATTGTCATATTCTTAAAGATTTGATCATGTTTGGCATTTTGAATATTAATAATACGAGACTAAACGGTCATGTTTAAAACATAATTAAAACCCCAAAAAATCTTTGCCCTCATCACTCCTGCATTGCAACTCCCTACGTCACGCAGCACTGAGTGCTGGAGAGTATTGTAGTGCGTGTGTACCTTAAACATGACCAAAACACACAGTAAACCTAATGTCATTAACATAAAGCTTGTTTTTAAAAAGTATTTAATATCTCAAGTCACTTATTAGGTGATGTATGTTTTAAAAGTGAAAAAAAAAAATTCCAGTGCTCATCCCTCCCACCATGTGACGCCCTACATCACGCACTGCTGACTTCCTCACTCATCTGTGGGAGAGTACTGGGTACACTGTGTATACTATTTCTATATGCTATTACTTGCTTGGGAAAATTGGATATTCTAAATTACATTCGATAATCAAAATTAGAGTACGGTTTCTGCTGAGTGTGTGTTTATGTTTATGATCGGATTCCAAACATAGTCGGGCCATCATAAAATGGGGAGAACTTAGTGCATTGTTTGCAATGCTATATAAAGATTTCGTAGTCATTTTACCTCACTTTGCTACACCTTTGCAGTCGATATTTTGCCTTATATCAATTGGTTACAGTTCCCTAATTAATTCGATGTAAGTATTCTGAGCATTTCACATAATGTTTATGAAAAGTTTATTAATATATAAGATTATTTAGAATATTATTAGAAGATTATTCAGATATAATAAGATTATTCAGAAACATTCCTAGTCTACATTTATTGAAATACTCACTGTTTTGTACGCAATAACCTCCAAATGAAAAGGCCTGCTGACAAAATCTGTTCTTGGTTTTGACAGTCACGCTGAATCAATTGCTAAACCTATTTATTCTCACCTTAAGAATATCAACATTAGTGATTTCCTGTCTAGACCAGTTAGCCTGAATACTGTAATGTTTTACTGTCTGCGCTTCCTGAGTAGAAAATCAAACAAATTGGTATTGCACAAAATGTGGCTGCCAGACTTCACAATAGTAGCAATGGAAGGCAACAGATTGTTACTAGCTTGTTACTTAATTAATTTAAAGTGCTTGTTAATCGGTCATTTAATGATTCTGGAACAGCATTATCTAACATGCTACCGTGATATGAGCTGAGCAGAACTCTCAGATCGTTATGAATTAATGAATTATTTTGTTCTGCCTTACTAAAACAATAGTAGAAAACAGAGACACAGAATTTAGCTGCTTTACATATTTAGATAGAATATGACAATAGGGTGAGCCTTGACATTAGACACTTAAAATTGAAAACCGTTTTATCTGTTCAAGATTTTAGCTCTACTGTACTGCTGCAACTGATTTGTAATCATTATTTTGAACTTTATTTAATGGGTGGCACAGTGTTTAGCACTACTAACTGACAGCACGAAGATCCCTAGTTCGATCCTGACCTCCCCCGCCTGCATGTTTTCCCAATGTCTGCATGGGTTTTCTCTGGGTCCTCTGGTTTCCTCCCACAATCCAAAAACTTGTGTCCAAAGTGCCTTGTAGTGCGTGTGCGTGTGTGTGTGCTATGCAATGGATTGGCACCCTGTTTAGGGCTGCTCCTGGCCTGCACCCAGTGCCTCCGGTTGGGCACTGGCTCTCCTACGACCATAATTAAGATAAGCAGATAAGATAATGAATGAATGTTACTCAGTTGTAAGCTGTAAGTTGTATGATTCATTAGAGTCCTTATTTCTTATTTGAAAAATAACTCTGAACCACACTGTGCACAAAAAGGGGCCAAATAAAAACTTGCCTTGCCTCCAGTTTAAGTTTAAGTCTTCTTAGGTTAAGTTGCATAATAATGGCACTATATTAGATCCATATTTGAGAGTATAATTTAAAAGACTGATTCCAAATATTTTTTGCAGTAGTGCACAGTATGTGTGTTGTGGATATATATGGCATGAAGTACATTTTAAAAATATGTTGTGCAACAGGTTTAAGAGGTCATGCCTGTTCCATGTCCAGTGCATGTTTACTCCCTGCTGGGTAGCTGACTATATAGAAGTACTAGTTTGTTCACCTTGCCGGGTAGGATTGTTGTCTAAATGAGTAGTGCACTGTCAAAACAGCATCCCACAGCCACAGATCTGATGTTACTGCAGCCTCACTGGACAGCGGTCTGAGTGGCAGTGCCTTCAGCTTGTTGGAGGAAGAGAGCGAGACCAATGCAGTGGACAGTGCCATCTTCCAGGTTCCAAGATTGTGAGTTTACCCGATCAAAAATATCTTTATAATAGTCTTAAAGCACATTTAACCTCAAGATTAAAATGCAGTTGCTCACTATTTTACATTAAAATCTTCAGTAGGCATAGAAATGGACTGGTCTGGTGACTTTTCACTTTTCACATGAGCTTCCCAATGAGAAAGGATTAGAAGAATATAATAGTTACTCAAATGTGAGGGGAGTACTCACTTTTGCTGGATATTGTATATGGCAATTATACCATTGCTAAAACAGCAAATCTAATGATGGCCTAAAACCTTTGCACAGTACTGTACATGTTCATTTGTATGACTTTTCAAAATATCTTATGTCAGTCCTTAATGTTAATGCTTCTCATTAGGGTGCACGTTCACTTTTCATTTCATTTTTCAACATGTTCGGTTTTTGAAAATGTTGCCAACACTGAGGCTCTTTAAAATTATACACTGCAATACTGCCGCTCATTCCAAATATAAACTGCATGTTCCAGACGTTTACTGTCCAGAAAAGGCTACTGTAGTTTATTTGGCAAATGCGAGCTCAGTGTTTATCTGTTTATGATATTAAGAATGGCATGCTATCATCAATATTTTTGTTAACCTCTGTTTCATCTGTTATTTTATGCAGTGGAAAGATTCCAAATGGCACAGACGTTGTAAAGTCAGTACATGGAGACATAGAAGGTAAGTATACATATGCTTTGTTTCTGCAGACTCACCTAGCAAAACAGATTTGTCTGTGTTCGACCTTAGTGTCAGTGACCACTTTATTAGTAACAATTGTCAACTCAGTTATCAACAAACCTTCTGGAACAAATTAACGACGAGGAATGAAGTACCACCTTTTTCATTTACGTTCATGTCATGGTAAATGGTAAATATGACATGATAATCTCAAAGGAGGAGGTTGAGCACAGAGAGGTGAACAAAGAGATAATGAAGACCCAGGGCAGAATCCAGAGTCAACAAATCTTGGGATTAAACCTAGAATACTGAGAAACCAACTGGTTTGTGGTTGTGGGTAAATGTCCACTGTGCAACCATTTCTTGGGGGATTTCTCAGTTCCACTCAAAACCAAACCTCGACCAGACAATCCTAACCTCCCAGAGGGGCTCAGCATTAGGAACCACTCTACTGAATGAGACTCTCTGGTTAACTCTGGCGAGGTGAGCTTTGTCAGTATGTAGTAGTCAGCAGTAGCACATGCCATACAAGAGATGCCCCTGCATCTGCATTTTGGTGAGGATTCTTTTCAGCACTGCAAATTGTGCTGGGGTCCTGAACATTAAAGAACAAACAGGACTGAAAGTAGGTAGTGAAACAGTTGGACTACAGTCTATATTTGTACAACAAGAAATGGCATCTCTATGGTAAGTTAAAATGGTGAGTGTGTATTTCATAGAGATTCAAAATAATACTGGTTCTATGCATGAGAGTGGGAGAGACATGTTGTGGTGGTCACTTGGTTAACGTACCTGACTGTGATGCAGGGTTTAAATCCCACCCAAGCTATTGTTGTTGCATGTTTTGGGCAATTAACACAATTACTTGGATTGTATTAGATGTTAGTCACCTTGAATAAGGGATTCACTGACTTTCCACCACACTCATGGAATTTTATTGTAAGACTGTAGCGGAGAACCATTAGATTAAAATATATTTCTATACTATACGTATATGTATATGTATATGCATATGCATATATTTCTTCACTATATGTCCAAAAATTGTAGACATCCCTCTTAATTAGTTATTCAATCTGTCACTTTACACACTAGGAGGTCACACACACAAATACTTGGACACTTTATTGACACCGACATAGCAAGTCTTTGCAACGTGAAAAGAAACCAGAATACAGTGGTACCTCGTCTCTCAACAACCTTGTAACTCATATTTGGTTATAAACTCATTTTGACTAGAAAGATTTACTCAGTGTGAGATTTTTTAGCACTTTATTATAAAATTAATTATGTGTTAATAATGACCTGTTGTAGGTTAATGTGATGTTTAATGTTAATGTGTAATAGGCTGAGCTTTGAAAGAGTATAGTCTATGTTAGATTCATGATACATTTAACTTATGATTTGTCTGAATATAACCCCGTTGTAAATCAGGGAGCACCTGAACAATACAGTTCCATGCCTTATAAACTGTGGATTTGCTTGGAGGCTAGAACAGATTCAGTTTGCATTATTCCTTATGGGAAAGAAATTGCTCAGTACTTGTCATTATTGGTTTGGTTCTTGACAAGTTTTTTTAAGCAATTGAACAACCGAAACACCACTGTACATGGAGGAAACATGGAGGAATGCAGGGAGAACATGCAAATGCCACAAAGGTGGAGCCCAAGAATCCAGCAAGCAATTTCCAGAGCTTTGAGGCGCCAACCACTGCATCACCATGCCTTCATACTAATAGTCATGTTGTGTGTGTCTGTGTGTCTTAGGTAAAACCCAGGTAATGGGGGAGATAAAGATTGCTCTGAAGAAGGAAATGAAGACTGAGGGAGAGCATCTAGTACTGGAAATTCTTCAATGCAGAAACATCACTTACAAGTTTAAGTCACCTGACCACCTGCCAGGTAAAAGACAAGATACCTGTACATGTACATGCTCACACAAACCCTTAAATATCAGCTTCATAATTTGTCAACACAGCTTATTATGTCCGTGTACATGCCATCATTGTGAAATCGTGCTTCTCTGTCTGTTTCAACAGACATGTATGTGAAGCTCTATGTGGTGAATATAGCCACTCAGAAGAGAATCATCAAGAAAAAAACAAGGGTGTGTCGCCATGACCGCGAACCGTCCTTCAACGAAACATTTCGCTTCTGCATGAACCCCACTGGACATTCCATTCAGGTGAACTACACATTCAGTGCTGAACATCCTCCCAAAATTTCATTAAGACGCGAGAGTACATTGAGAACAGTAATAGAGCCTGTATTTAAGTTGGGTCATCACATTAAGGCTCTACTTCAGGAACATTGCTAACTGAAAACACTTAAGCTCTCTACAGGAATTTCCTTACATTACTGCCAGTTGCTTTCTCATCTTTTTAGCTGTTGTGTTTTGTTCTGGTCCATATAAGCCAGTTCAGTTTTTACAGGAACATTTCTTCATTTACTCTGAGGGACATAGTACAAGTATGTCAATGCCTGTTTAAATTGCAAAAATACATTCTGACCTTGAAAACAACGTCAAAAAGGGTATTAGTTCAGATAAACTGATATTTCGCACCAATTTTTTTTATTTCTACACAGTTGCGCACCAGGTGTATGTGACAGATTTTGAGGGTTCATTCCTCATCCCTTCTCTCTCAGACACAGCTAGTCGTGCCAGTATGTGAAACTCAAATGAGGGCATTTCTTCTTGTATTGGAGCAAACAGAGAATTTAGAGGAGCAAGTATCCCCAAATGCCAGCTGTACCCATCTGGTTGCCAGTCAGTTGTAGGGGCTCTAGTGTGCATAAACAAATAAGCCTGTTAACCTCTAAAAAGTTTTTTTATATTAAATTCGACTTTACTCTGCCATGGATGAGAAACAAATTTAAACTCCAAAATATTTATATTAAGTGAATTAAGTTTCGTTACTAACATAACTAAATGCTTTGCTAGCTTAATGAATGCCCGTGCTTTAGTGGCCTAATATGTACTTTTGGTAGGTTAGTCAGTTATAAGTGGCTAAAGCACATAACTATGTGATATCATTACCTTGCCTGCAGTAACTTCATTTAAAAATGTGGATGTCTATTACTCCATGAAAAACCAGACAGAAACTGGCTCTGAGTGAGAGCATTAGCTACTCAAGCTTTTGGAAATCCAGGATGAAATTGACTTTTCACCGTGATTTTAGTGGAGCACAGCAACATATTACTGTAGCAACAAAGAAACAACCTTTTCGGGAATAGGAACAGGGTGAAAAAGCTACGACATGCTAAAGCTCAAAAAGATTGAAATTAACATCAGTGCAAAACAGTAATATCGAGTGGCAAATCCAAATATGAAAAAAAGTAAAAAAAATCTTAAGGTGGCCTAAGACTTTTGCACACTTTTATGTATTTTCAAGACCCAAATGAATCTTTTAAACGTATATATTGTCTTTTCCCCCACAGCTCTTCCTTGTCTCAAATGGAGGCAAGTTTGTGAAGAAGACTCTGATCGGCGAGGCCTACGTGTGGCTGGACAAGGTAGACCTACGGAAGCGGGTGGTCAGCTGGCACAAACTCCTGGCCACAACAGCCCAGATCCAGTCCTAGATGGAGGCCGAGCAAAGATCATATTGGGACTGTAGTTTCACATCACCACATTCTCTGTGGTACAGAAAGACCCGGTCAGACTGAAATGGGGCTGTGATTCTTTATCCCATATTTCTGAGAGATAGTATTTGACAGAGGTTTACGGTAGAGATATCCCCATCCTATAGTGAGTATCAGTGTCAGGGCTGTTACTAGCTTAAATTATTGGATTCGATCATTATTTGTTTTATGCAGCATATGTGTTCTGTGCTGTGAATTCGTGGCGGGTTAGAGGTTGGTCTAATGATGTCGGTATCAGATTAAACATGGAAAAGTCCCTAATATGTGCAGACACACACGAGTTAGAAGGCTCGCCATAGAGACAAAGTGGAGCATACAAGGGGACGAGGCTGTGTGAGCGCAGAGCTGATCAGAGCATTCTTTAGATAACCGCACATCTGTACACATCTGCATCACAATAACCCACAAGACTTTCTCACCTGTGTGTGTACCAACAAATGTCACTGAGCCATAAACGAAAAATACTTCTTTCTGTTCAACATTATTTTACGTTTGAGAGCTAATCAGACAAATAGAGAGTGTATCGCTACACTCGAACACCCTCACAAGGTCTGAATTATGATTGTAGAAGGTAGAAATCATATATAATGAATGGTATGTCGTTATTTTTGTATGATAGATATAGATTCGTTATTACAGACATTTATCACTATACATATTTGTCCTCTTTGATAAGTTATAATGTGTTGGAAGAAGAGGTCATATCAGTGGATTTAAATTTCTATTTTGCCATATAGATATAAATAGCTGAAATATGATTTATGTGCTGTGAAAATGACTGCTATATCATCACCCTCATTGACACCCTCTTACCCTCTTGTTGGCCATCTCTTTTAGAAACCGTTTGTTATGTGGATGGTCTGCTTAAGTAATTGCTTATCAGATAATTGTCCTTTGTTTGTCTAAACTTGTGAAGTCATATGAAGAATCAGATTTCTTTCTGGCTCATCCTTCTGTTTCCATAGTTGAATGTTATGAAATATAGTTAATGCTATGAAAACTGCACTTGTCAAACACACTCACACTAAGGCATTTTCCAGAGACCTAACACATTCCTTTGGTATGTGAGATGAACCCAGAAAGCCCACCTGGACAGCATGCAGACTCCAAACACACAGAGTCCAGGGTAGGGATTGAACCAAGGGTCTCTAGATCTGTAAGACGACAGCGATAACCCCTTGCACCAATGTGCACCCTCCTCTGATGAACGTTGCCATAGGTTGTTCAGGTGAAGTTGTGAAGTTCAGCACTGTAACCTAGATGTTTTGCACTTTGTCTCTAAGCATGACATATTTAGTGATTGGTCAAGTAAAATTTGAATGAATCATTTTTTCCTATAAAAAGATAAACAGTTTGCCTAGTGGAGTGTTGATGTGTCTGTTCCAGTTATCCCATATACCTATTTTATCACTGACAAAAGTCTGCTTTAGGCAAAATGCCTAGATGCAGAGCATAGGTTGATTGGTTTATAGTGTGAAAACTGTCCTGTCTAGTAGAAGGATGATTTTAAATACCAAACCGTGTCTGTTCTGCTCATCATCGTTCTAGCTACAACAGATAGCTAGTTCTAGCTATAACTGAATATACCAAATATCAAGCATTGCTATAGGTTTATTTCATTCAAAGATTTTTTAATCTGTTTCCATGCATAGTTTTGTTACCGTGCCATTAATGTGCCATGTTTTCTCTTTGTGTGTGTGTGTGTGTGTGCGTGCGTGTGTGTGCGCGCGCGCTTTGATTTAATTAATTCATGCCATATTCATGATCTCAAATGGACAGGACATTTGTTTTCATTTGGTTGTGCAGGATTACACACTTGAAGGCCTGGTTAAGGGGATACTTTGAATCTGTGCTAAACTTTGGCCAAAACTACAGTCTGTAAGCAATGCTATGCAACCGAAATGCATCTGGTATATCAACTTATGAAATAAGAACTCTTTTTTTATATTTTTGTATGCTTTTATGAGTATGTCTTTAGTTGTTGCTTGATTACTTCAAATTGTACCATTATTTGGGTATTTCTGTTTTTCATTATGTTATGCGAATGGCACATCAAACCTTTACTTTCCATCAGAGCCAGTGTCTGAGAAAGATCAGGTGTATATATGTTTCAATATTGACATTTTAATGTGTAGTTGACAATGAACATTGTGTGTTTACAAGATTCTAAGGCATATCGTCTCCATAGGGTCTAAGTCATAGGGTCTCCCTTCACGCCCTTTCAGTCGGACATAGTCAGTTAAAGCCCCATGATGTGCATAAACTATTTTTAACATGTATGTAGGTAAACCCAGAGAAACAGGTATGTACCATCTACACCTGTCAAGTCCATGCATACCTTTTGTGTATTTAAACGCTATTATCCATATTTAATCACATCACCTGTAAAGATTCACTGCATGATCATGTTACATCACTTCACAAATGGCAGTAATATAGAATATTTATTTGCCTGTAAATAGAACAAATTTCTTTTCTACAGATAGAAGCTTATTAGTTTAACATCAAGCATGTGTGATGGCTGAGTGAGAGTGACACCCTTAATTTATATACACATTCCACTTGACACATGCACTACCTGAAAGTGCATGAGCACTAAGTGTATTGGTGGGCCATTAGACTGAAAATGCACAACAGACACAGAAATAAACCTGTGTAGAGATATGAGCTCAAGACAACCCTGGTAGGATCAGGAGATCTGTGACGTATTCACTTTGGATGTTGCATGTTTTGTAGATGGTTTGTCTATAATATTTTTGTGTCCAGACTCACTGTTCAATAAGAAAGACGGGGGAAAAAATATCAGTGGAAATCATTAACCTAAAGACGTATGCTGAGTGTACAAAGATATGCTTGTATAATCTGTCTGGTTTTCCACTTAATGTACACTGAAAAACAAAAAAATTCTGTCATGGTTTTTGTGGTTGTACACAAACGGTATTGAGAAATTATGCAAATTGTGCTGTACAAAAGGCTGTCGCCCTAAATAGACAAAATATTAAATAATATATGTACAATTCTCAGAGGCTGACCTTTTATTTCTGATAACATTTTTTGGTTAGATCACAAATAAAGTTGGTATGGTAAAGCGTCTTGGAGTACAGGTCAAGAATTGCTGCAGCTGGTTACCAAATGAGAACTATAGAATTAAATAATATTTTTTTACATTGAATAGATGAATAACTGAATAATTATATTCACAAATTATATATATGTATAACTTCGTTGTCTGGTTTTTTAATTATTTTTTTTTGTGTAAATTAATAGCAACTATGAAATGTTTATGTACATGGTAAATGTGATGGGGGGAGAGGGGGGCGAAGAGATATTATATACTGTACACGTTTTTGGTACGATTAAGTGGAATTTTGGACCAAATAAGCGGAATAACATTACATGTATATAATAGGATTTGATTCGGTACTTTAGGATTTGGTCAGAATAAGAAGCTGGTCCCAATAACCGTTGGTCCAATTAACCGGAATCAACTGTATTATTATTATTTTTATGTCCAGAGTACTTTAACTAGAAAGAATAGCATTGAATATCAAGTGGTCGATTATCAATTTATTAGGACAACCCAAACATTGGAATGGATGCTGTTACAGTAAAAGTTAATGTAGGTCATATTTATTCAGGAATAAAGAACACGTTTAATGGTTCTCAAACTTTCAAGCAGCACTGCTTATGTAATTATATATAGTAGCCAACTTTACTGGTTTGTTTTCATTTGTTTTTTTTTATTTATTTAATAATATCTCATGTGGTAGCACCACTACCTCACCGTTTGTCCTCCCCGTGTCCGTAGGTTTAATCCATGTACTCCGGTTCCCTCCCACAGTCCAAAGATATGGGTGTTAAGTACTGACTCCTTTCCTCTATTTATTCTTCATCATTATATTCACCATATATATTAACTCATGCTTTGAATATAGCATGTTATATTTAATGTCACACCCTCATCTTCTTCCTTCAAGTTGGATTTAAACCAGCAACCAAAGGCCTGAGTCACTACAACTCTCCATTCTCTTAATTGAGGTTTTTACATTTACGACATTTAGCAAACACTCTTATCTAGAGCGACTTACAACTCATATAGTCTTACAATTCAAGCAATGGTTGAGTTACCCTTAAAAACCCAACTGTGGCAGCTTGGCAGAGGTGGGATTTGAAACCTGGACCATTAGGTCCAGAGTCCAGTACCTTAACTGCTAGGCTACTGCAGTCCCAGCATCAACGTCTCGAGAGACATCAGGCGCCGAAGACACTTGGATCATACTGCTTGAAGGTTTTTCTTGTTCATCTACACCCTTCATTAATTTATATTCGATTAGTTTACCAAAGTCATGCTAACCCTTACGAAATAAATTTCAATGACATAACAAATTTAAGAACAGCGAGTTACGGGGCCATCTGCTTTACTAGGGCAAGTCAAGAACAGTTTTCCTTTGAATTTAAAAGGTTCGCAATCACTATTATTGTTAGGTCTTTACATTTGGCTAACAAAAACATCAACACTTTGTTTTGTCTGATGAACTAATCCACGTGCTACTCAAACAAAACACAGACGAACAAAGTCAGACATTGGCAGTATGGAGGGGAAAAAACATGCTTCCTTCGAGCCGGATTCGAACCAGCGACCTAAGGATGTCAGCATTAGCCTCTACAGTCCTCCGCTCTACCAACTGAGCTATCGAAGGTCACGTCCTACTGAGGCTCGAATGGGAGTAACACCCTTTGTTTGCGGTCTTATGTAGCTTAAACTGAATTGCATTATGGTATGGTACAACGAGTCCGCTGCAGCTGTGGAGTCGACTCTGCAATGTATCTAATCAGAGAATCGATTCGACTTTTTGTGGTTCGCTCCCAGTACCGCTTTTCAGCACAAACCTTAACCGAGTCTTTCACGATTTCCGTCCATTTACTCTTAAGAACTAACAAGTATATAATAAACTGTTAAATGGATGTGACCCTCTTTATATGTGATCCGATTAGACGAATCAATTTCTCAAACCTGTCTCTTACTTACTATGCCGAATTAATTTCACGCTACGACACCGAGTGTTCAACACAACTTTCTTTCAAAAAAATGTGAGTAAAGTAATACTATTAAATGTTGTATATGTTCCTTAAAGTCAAACATTAACACCAGATCATTTTTGATCCAGACCTTTAAGTCGACCTTCAATGCCCAAAGCCTACAAATGAAGAATCGACTCTCGGAGCTCCAATACAGGTAATACGTACAATACGTCGCTAAAATCCGACTCTTAGTTCTCTGTGTTATTGGAATCGACTCTCACCGTCCAAACGATTCTAAAGTGATTAAGTGGTTGCTGCTTGCTTCACACATGGGTGGTGCTTGTCCACAAACCGTTAAAATGACGGAATAAAAGAGCGTGCTGTCGTTGTAGTAGCACGTCGTTTAAACTTATAATGGGCGAACACATATTTAAAATCTTAGTAAAGTTAACACAGGATGGACAGCTGTGTAAGATCAGAAAGCAGCTTGAGGAAAGTAGCTGCATGAAAGAATTTGTAAACACACGGTTTGGTAGATCTGGAGACACCTTGCTGCATTACGCAGCTAGACATGGACATTTAGATGTCGTGAGATACTTCGTTGAGGAGCTGGATATGAACATAGAACTTTATAATCACGATTACAAGAGAGCTTTACACGAGGCTTCATCAATGAGTCAGGAGCAGTGCGTTCAGTATCTCATCAGCAGAGGAGCTAAAATTGACTGTCTGAAGAAAGCAGA
>JAUZST010018323.1:0-33419 GCA_034779995.1 Parotocinclus haroldoi
ACACACACACACACACACACACACACACACACACACACACACACACACACACACACACACACACACACACTGAACCACAGTGCAGTGCCTAAACACAGTTCCATGGTGCCACTGTTACCAGTAACATTAACTTATTTACTACACTCTCTCTGCCCCCTCAGCCCTTATAACCTACATGATTGCCTGTCCGGTCTAGACTACTGCAACTTTCTTTTTATTTGCCTACCAGCTCCATTCTTTCTCTTCAGTATGATCAGAATGTCTACTCATATCACCCCATTCTTTATGTGCTTCACTATTTACCTGTCTTGCTACGTAATCATTTAGTCAAGTCCTGCTCACATTCAGACCTCGACATGTCTGACCTGGCTCTTGTCTATTTATCAGAACTCCTTCACCTGTACTGTCATGCACGGTCACTCAGATCTTCGTATAAAGACCTGTTGTCAGTGCCAAAACTAGTCTCTGCCAGGGGTAGATTGTTGAGCATCATAGCACCTTAGTTATGGACCAGTATAGTTTTTTTAGTGTCCATGTGTTGGTGCTGAGCAATGTGACCTCAAATCAGTATTACAATTGCTTGAACATTTTACCTTGACTTTGATTAATGACAAATTTCATACTGTTGTTTTGTTGTCTTTTTGCTCCCACACAAGTTTTGTACTGTAAATATGCTCAACTATAAAACTAGGAATTTTTAAAATAAAAAAATGGATACCTCTGTGGTTTTCAAATAACTGAAGGAAGCATAGTAGAATTTTTTTTTCTTATTTGTGTTTAGTGAATGCTTATGTTATTAATAATTGTGTGATTTCATCAGTGTCATTTTCTCTAAAGCCAAAAATATGTCCCGATGACAGACACAGCATTTTTGTTTACGTTCTCCTCCAGGTTGCATCCATGTCACTGACTGAATAGAGGGCATAGTCACATGACTACGCACATGGTAGATTTTAGTAGTTTTTAGGGGGACAGAGCATAAACATGCAGTGGGGTTCAAATCAAGGGAGGTTTTTAACAAAGTTTTTTTTTGCATGTCGAAATAATCAATATGGGCAAGGCTACATCAGTTAATGGTTCCGAGTGTCAGTTTCGATGAATCGCCCAGCCCTACATATGTGCCATTTTATAGATTTACATCTATCCAGGATTGGTTCCTACACTCCTTATTGTAGTGTTACCAGTAAACCTTAATTAAATAGTCAATAGTTACTGGCCCTCATACATGTACCAAATGTAGACTTGTGTTTCAGGGTGTTGCTAACGAAGTATCTAACTAGGTAGTATATCCAGTCTGTCCAGAATGTTAATGCAATTTACTTGATAAATGATAAATGAGAGTTTCAAAAGAGTTTGAGCTCTAGAGGCATAAACAGAAGCGTCTTTGATTGATTGATTAGCCAATCTGTTGTTCAATTAATGTTTTCTCCATGAATATTTACATAGTTACAATTATTAAATTGGTGCAACTCTACACCACTGTTTGTCATGTTTAACCGCTGTTTTAACAATATTTATACAAACAGGTATGATTAACATCCAACCAATCAACGTCTGTCTACTTTAACTGCTGAGGTCTGAAGAATAGGAAATAAAAATCTTCTATATATCAATTCCTGTCTGAATGACAAACTAGCATATGACTGAATACTTGTGACACACGAGTTTCAAAAACAGAAACGAAGATAAGAATTACTTATTGTGCAGTTCATTACAGCACCAAAAGGTTTCATTTTGTGCTTTAATGAATATAGTTTAAAATAAAACATTTAGAAAAATATCAAAACTACAGTACTATCACTATGGTCAACATCAATTTTAGTTAACGTCCTGATTCAGTTAACATCACATACCTGTGTGTGTTGTTCTGGTACTGCAGAAAGCTACTTGTGCTTTGTGTAGTGTGGGTACTGTTAGAATTAGCTCTACAGATGGCCATGTTATTTCAAATATGCACAGAAAATTATCAATGCGTGAAGACTGATCACTGATTGAATTGTGAAATATTTTCATGTATTGTATGTCTGGAGGGAGGAGGATATGATTAACCTTAAATCTGCATCAGCGTGTTTGTACTCCCATTTTAGCTCAGCAAAAAGCCATTTAGGATATTCCTCATATGAAAATCCTCTCTGCAACCCATGGTGATACGTATGTCCCTGCTGCGAATGTTTTAATCATTAAAACTCATTTGTTTGTCATTTAGAGAATCTGTTATAAGCAATGGGTTGCTGGGACTACTATATAAAAAGTCCTGAATGTAATGTCTACAATTTAGCACATCAGAGCTCATGCCTTAAACCCTAAGCATGCTACTTTGAAGCCTACACTGTTCAGCCATGGCAGTGAGTTGTCAGTGTGTTTATAAGCTTCAGCAGCACTCCTCTGTCTGATCCACTTAACAGTACCTGTACAATAAACATTATTATGCCGCTACCATGTCATTGTCAGTGCTGAGAGCGAGCCATCAGAAAAATAATTTCTGCTTTGGTGGTCTTGGGGTGGGGGTGAAGGTGAAACAAGGCTAACCAAATATACAGAACAACAGAGGGCGTACAGTCTGTAATTATAGAATTTTGAAGTATACCTGTATAAATATCACTGAAAAAATAGACAATGAGTGTAAAAACAAGGAGATGTTTATGTTAGTAGTTCCCTGAAAATAGATTACATGTTGCTTTGCACCTTTTTGAGGGTTTTAAAAAGGAATTTTGTTCCAACTATGCTAAATCACTCTGTATATGTGTGATATATCTGTAGTTGTGTGGACAGAAATATACACATTGTTTAAAGTTTAATGGTGTAGATGGTTTTAACTGTCCATTGAATAAACAGGGAACATTTTGACAATACACTGCTCACAAAATTAGGGGATATTTCAAAATTAATATGAAGAGGATCCCTTCTCAAGAACTGCTGGATAATCTGATCCTGTCCATGCCCCGTCACTGTCAGTGTGTTTTGGCAGTCTTGGGTGATTGTACACCCTAATGAACAGTCAATGTGGGGCACTCTCATGCAGTTTAACATGCTTCTGTTCACCCTGTGAATATATTACTTGCTACTCAATCATCATAATTGAGTTTGCATCTCATTTGTGTAATCAAACAGTTTTTTTGAGTTTTCATTTGCTTTTTTTGATGATCTTGCTTAATGAAATAAAATCAAATTCTTCTTTTTTTAATGGCTTCATATTCATTTTGAATATTCCCTAATTTTGTGAGCACTATATCTTTACAAAAGTGGGGCACGGCAGGAAAGGTTTGGCCCACTGGTTGAAATATGATGTTATTAAATGTTAACTCTTTGGAGGTGGGAGTCAACTGGTGTTGACATAAAGGGGAGAAGGCAGCTGTCATCTATAGACAACAACTAGGGGTAGAGGGTATGCTGCCAGTTGTGCACATCAATAAATGTCACTGTAATATATACATGACATTTGTAGACTTTGGAAACTAGCCGTTGAAGACTTGCAACAATGGCAGTGTGTGGGTTACTGTACCTTTATAACTGTTTATCATTTCTTTATATCATAAACAAATCAAGTTACAAATAAACAACAATTCAATGTTACACAAGCACCTTCTCAGCTGAACCATCCTTTACCATTGCTTTACTACTGACATCATTTGGAAGCTCTCCACATGTTTTCTCGCAAACCATACCGATAGAATTGCTGGCATGTACATGTGATGCCTTGGGCATTGTTAACCTTGCTGAAGTGGTCTTTGAGGATAGAAAATGTAGGTGATATCACTTTATGAAATTAATCCAAAGGTGCTGGAATGTGGGGTATTATTATTAATAAAGGTTTTTGTTTTCACCAAGTGACGGCATCCAGTGGCTCTCCCATCTAATTGACTCCTCTGCATGCATTGATACACTGCCAGTGATCTTAACTAGGATTTGTAGCTATATGATGGATACAAGAATAAATAAGAGCATTACGATTTAGTAGCTTTAGAAGGTATGTATTTAGAATCGATATACATATTTTAGATTTCCTTCATAATGTTATACTGTAAGCTGTAACTGCCATGTACATGGTTGTTGTTTACTTGGCACTGAAGCCATTTCGCAAACATTTTCATTACCCTTTTAAGTAGCAGCAGCATTTGGCTGATTGAGCACACTCAGACAGGAGATAACGCTTATCCAGTTCTTATCCTCATGTCTCTATCCCATCAGCAGTTCCTACATTTCCATTTGAAACTGAGCCTACAGTAAGTTATCTTACTTTTAATAGTGACTTGTACGGAAACACTGAAGTTTCATATTTTTCAAAAGTATACATTTCTTCAGAATTCTTCCTGGCTGCCATCATCCTACATCATGTTTCCTCACTGCTGGATCATTGTCTCTCCTCATAGAGGAAAGCACTGCACCATCAGTGCAGCTTGATGAGTAATCCTGGCAGAAGACTAAAAATGCCTTCAGTCTCAACAATCCTTTTAAACTCTCATCAATCATGTGGAAGTGGTGCAGGAGCCCCTGATGCTATTACTGTCCTACAGAAAATTGCTATTCGCATTCGGAGACAATCCCACTTTTGGCAGTGGAAAGTAGTCATGGTTTAATAGGGGCAAATGACAAGCTTGAGTGAACAGTCTAAGAAATGAATCACTCAGCATCTAAAACACAAGCCCTCTAAGTAAACAAATGAGAAAATGATGCTCTCTCACTAATGACCAGATGTGGTTAGGGATGTCTAATGAATGTGTCTGTGCGTGACTGTAAATTCACCAGTGGTTTTTCGCCCTGGAATTCTCTCTGATATCCAGCGCTGTAATGCTGGTTTTATAAAATGCTTGGATGTTGTGATTTATTAAACTTTATTAAATGTATAGGGTTTATTGATCTCAGGGAAGAAATACATTTGTTGCAGTAGCCTGTAGGCACGAGATAAACTGGGGCAGACAATTGACAGACAAAAGTCTGAGTAAAGTAATCTGTGTAAGTGAAAAACCCACACAGACACAAGGGAGGACATGCAGCCTCCACACAGAAAAGACCTAAGCTGCTCCACCCTGGATTTGAACCGAGGGCCTTCTTCCTTTGAGGGGGCAGTGCTACCCACCGAGCCGCAGTGCCTCCTTTTTTGCACTTTTGAAGATCTCAATGTATGAGATGAATGGAATGAGAATGTGTTTTATTTAATGTGTCCTATTGTGGCAGTAACAAATTATGCACAAGTGGTGAAGTGTAAATGAGGCTGCACATTTAACCCTGGTGTGCTGCTTTGCATGATGAGGTTCCTGTAGTTTTCCCGCCCTCGGTTCCCCTTAGGTGCATCAGCTTTCCACCACAAATAAAGTAATACTCATACAGAAACTCATCTATAGCTCTCTTGTATGCACGCAAGGTTATTGTCCTGAAGAGTGTAGATCTGATCCACATAATTCACCTAGATGACATAATTTGATATATTATATCAGTGACTTAAAGCAATTGATTTCCTTTTTTCTGAACTCCCAGTCAGTCTGAGTTGGTCCCAGCAGAATCTCCTGACTTAATAACCGGTTTTTAAAATGGTGCTTGCTAACTAGTAAAACATGGATACCCTGTTCATTATTATCAACACCGTTTTTCATCAATAATTTGTTTAAATATGTGCAGCTGTAGAACTGTAAGTTACATGGGATTGGTGCTTCATAACAGCTTGTCGTGCAATCACAGTGTTTGTATTTTCTCCATAATTACAAGATAATGGAGTGCTATTTTCTCCAAATCTCTCCACGAATCCTAGGCTACCTCTTAATTTTAAATATAAGGTCTTTATTAATACACCCACACTGTTTTATACAGTATATAAATGTACTATAATAAAAAGAGCAGGTAATTACATCTTTGATGCAATGTGCTCAAGTCTAAACAATTAAGACTTGTGATGTGTTTTGACAGCCCCCTTTGTTTTCCTGTCTTTTAACTGTTGTTGCAGGTTTTATTTATTAATTAATTTTTGTTCTTGGGCATCATGGTGTCGCAGAGGTTAGCAAAGTCTCCTCACAGCTTTTCCACAACCCTGACCAAGATTAAGCAGTTTAGTGTTTAGATTAATCTGTGTGCTTGCATGCAGCTGACATGCATTATTTGCATATTTATATTAAAATGAAATAGCCCCTAATTTTTGTGAGTGGTGTACACTGGTGAGCCATGACCTCAACCCTATCTCTCACGATTTATTGCCCAGCTTACTTACAAAATGAATGGAAATATTGTATTTACACCAAAGTAGGGACCATCTTTATATTTTACTTCCCATTTGCTTTGGACATTCACCAAGCATATGTGGATTTCTGGGTGTTCACATACTTTTGGACGTGTGGTGTATTTTGAGACAATACTATCATCCCACATGATAACTCTATTGTAGCTTGCTCACTCCTCATTATAGTGGGAAAATGGAAATTGGATATTAAAAGATTATTCTGGGTTCTATAAAACTTTCCTGTGAAATCTATTTTGTGCTGGTGGAAAACGTTCCCACTCTCCCACTGAGTTTTACAATGATTAAGTTTGATTATTTCATTAATGAAGAGAGTAAAGAGCAAGACAATACAGGCAAGCAAGCAGTAATTAAGAGCTTTATGGTGCATGTAATGTAGGTCTCTTAACGCACCTTGTCTAAAAATAAAATCCATCAGGCCCGTATTTGGCAGATAATCAATGGAACATATCAAGTAGCTTAAAATAAATCACTGAAACCATGAGTAACTGTGTACTCATCTTATTTTCGATGTCTATTATAACAGTAGCAACAGGATTAATTAAGCTTAATGTATACACCAGCTTCGGTAGTCTGTGTGTGTGTGTGTGTATATATATATATATATAAATATATATATATATATATATATATATATAACTGTTTTTTCTCTGTTTTCCTCCCACAGACATGCATGTTAGGTTAATTGGTGTCTCTAAAGTGGCCGTTAGTGTGTCTCTGTGTGCGTGACTGTGTGTGTGCCCTATAGTGAATTGGTGCCCGTCTAGGGTTGTTCCTACCCTTGCGCCCAGAGTTGCAGAGTTTTAGTATGAGCAACGCTGAATGTAGCTGACAAAAATGCAGTCAGTACATATCAATACAAATGCTACCTAGACACTGTGCTCTAAGTGACAAAGGCTTCTGAAAAGAAACGGATGGCTTGGTGGATTTATGTGTACGCTAAGAAAATTAAATGAGGTGGTGTCTAACAAAAACAGCACTACTCTGACAGCAAAATAGATTTTGTTACACGTTTATTGAATTACATAGGAATGATGGCCACTTTAATTTCAGGGACTGTAGTTTAGCACCATCTTAGAAAGCCTCACCTCAAACCAGAGGCTAGGTGGTGCAGTGGTTAGCATTTCCACCTCACAGCTCCAGTTGTTCAATCCGCGGACTCAAGCTGTGGATGTCCATCCTGTGTCCTGTAGGTTTACTCTGAGTGCTTGAGTTTCCTCGCACAATCCATAGACGTGCATTAGGTTAATTGATTATGCTAAATTGTCAAAAGTTCAGTATGTTTGACTGGTTCGTAGTAACCTTGTGTATGATGTTAAATAGCCACTGATGCTAAAATGTTAAATAAAACGAATAAGGAAACAAACCAGAGCATACGTTAAAATATCATACGTCAAACTATTATGCAGACACAGTTATTGCTTAAACTGGCAAGCCTGTTTTCTGAATTTCCCTCAGTCCGGGTAATATTTGGAAAATAAATCTAAGGAGCTATATCCAGTATCCATATGGATAATTTCCTACCTGGTTGCTGTATTGATTATGTCAGCATAATGTACTGGAACAGTAAAATATGAGCTATAGTGCATAATTAACAACTAAATAAAATGACAGTGTTTGGTGATACTGCAGGTAAAAAGTCTGTTGCAATGACATCTACTTTTGTCATTTTTCAGGTCTTCATTCATTACAAAAGGTTAGTGGTTATAGATGGCAGGTAAAATGATTAAAATACAGTGTTACCTTGGTTCTCATCATTAATTTGCTCCAGAGATCACATTTTTATTAAAAACATTTATTAAACTTGGTAGAATAGTCTATACTGAATCATAGCAGATACTATTTGGCATTAACACTTACATTAACCTATAGTTGGCCTAAATTAATAATACAATAATGAAAGTGAAAAGTAAAAGCAAAACAAACACGGTATCGACGAACTTGGGGCTGCTGCTCACTTAGAACCTGTGGGGAATTATTTGAACTAAGAAAACATTTAGTACAGTACTAAAACATACAGTAATTGTCTTACTTTTTATTTATTTCCTTTACCTTTTTTATATAAAACTTGAAACACCATAAACAAAAACGAAAGCAGACTTTGCTGTGTTGTTTTCTGCCAGTGATTTTCTTTTTTACTCAGACAATAACAAGATTAAGACAGATTTTTGGACAGGGGTATCCTAACAGTTAAGGTACTGAACTATGGAGCAGCAAGTCTAGGCTTCAAATCCTGCTTCTGCTAATCTCTAACTGTTGGGTCCTAAATGCTGTAGTTGACAATTTTATTTCCTATTATAATCATTGAGACCTTAACTGTTAAAAATGCATGCTGTTTTGTAGAGGTTCTGGAGGTTCTGCTGAGGTTCTGTGTGTGCTGCTTCTGCTTTAAACCTGTTCTTCCTTATACCCATCCTGTCTCAATAGAGAAGTTGAAATTCTGCCTACTGTGCGTCTACGCACAATTCTTTACTAACTAATCACTGGGAAGGTTGGTGACATGTTTGGATGCTTTGCTTTAAGACAGTACAGTACAGAGGCATTAATATCTCACTTGAAAGAAAGCTTAGACCAGGCTTTACTCATTCCATGTCGAAGAAACAACAGAAGGTGGATCATCACAAAGCCCAGACTGTGAGAGAATTAGCATAGTTTATTGGAGAGAACTCTTTTGACTCATTTAAGCAGTACTTTTCTTCTCTAAATGTTGTCATTTCATTGGGGATGCAGTTAAGCAGTGATACAGTTAACAAGTGAACATATGAATGCAGCAGAGTGGGCCAGTGAAGTGTCCTCTGTAGGACACCCAGCATCTCTGCTCCTGTCTCTTAGTCCCCTAGGACTTTGCATGGAGGAAGGCCAAAACCTTGATTTTGCTGTAACTGCATGTAGAGCCAGACTAATCCGAGTGAAGCTAAGGCTTACTGACAAGATCATGTGGAGTGAAGAGCATGATCCATGTTTTGTCTCTTTTGAACCTGCGTCTGCATGAATGTCGAAATGTGATCGATACTGCTTTTAGGTTAAAGAGGGATATGTCAGGAAGAATAGGCATAAAGATTGGCTATTGCATCACTTTATAGACAGCTTTTCTTGTTTTTGAAAGGTTAAATTTTTGTTTTTGAAAAAACCCTCTGCTGATTTATGTCAGTGAGTGTTGAATAAAAATAAAACTGCTCTTTACACAGTTATACAACGTGTAACTGATCTGAAGTTCCAGTTACCAAGTTTTCCCCAGGTACATGCGCAGACATATAGGGGGACAATGGCTCCACCATCACACACAAACACCACCTATCCAGCTATCACACACACCACCTATCCAGCTTCACTGACCAATGAACCATTTCTAATGTTTATACTCTGAGCATTCAGTTGCTTTTAAGAAATTGAGAACAGTCCAGATATATTGCACAAACCTTTTTTCAGGATGGGGAATCCAATATTTTAGTCTTTTCAAAGACATGAAACATGGTGCTTCTTGGACTCATGTGAATGCTGTGTGTTATCTTCAGGAAAGGTGCTTGAGGTGCTTTTACATCAGATTCTGTAAGAAATTTGTATAGACTGCTCTGGATAAAAATTTTTTTAAAGTAATTTGCAATTAGAGATATGTTTCAAGTAAGTACAGTATAAAAAACAAAACAACAAAACACCCAGGTAGAAATGATCACTGTAAACCTCTGTGTGTAGTTTTGTCTCAGGCAGATTCATAAACAATTACAGGTGTGGTCTTATTGGACACTGGGTCTTACCAATAAGTATGATGGCCTTGTGCGCTTCTATCCTGCCTTTGCAGTAGAATAACACATTGCATGAAATACTGGTGTGATGATCTGGGGAGCAATTGCATATGACAGTCAGTCACCCCTAGATGTGATATGAGGGACACTAACAACTCAGTGATATGTGGAGGACATCCTCTCGTGGCAAGGCTTTTAAATGGAATTTTTCAGCATGATATTTTTCCAGGAATTAAAATTCCCAGGTTGCAACACTTTATTGGCCTGTCCGGCTACTAGATTTATCTCCAACCGAGCATTTATGGGGCAAACTGGATTGGCTTGAATCGAAAAAGATGTAGAAAAAAATGTACTTATTATTATAAACTGTGTATATCTAAGCATCTGTTTATATTATGTTCTGCTCTGCTCTGCTTTCTGTTTCATTTATTTAATTTTGTTGTGTGCTGTTTGGAAGTTCTGCTGCTGTCCTGTCCTGGCAATAATAAGGTGATAATTTTGCAATTCTGACACAGTCTCAATGTTTAAATCAAGACTCAAGACTTATTTGTTTAGTCAAGCATTCAGTCTGTAGTTCTGGTTCATATGTTAAAAGTACCAAAGACTGTGTCAAATGCAGTTCATCTTTCTGCCGAGGTTCTCTCTCCAACGATGACCCTGCTGTGGGAAATGATATCAAACGGAACATCCAGCCATGCCGAAGATGCTCCCTCTCCCATCTCTACATAGACATATTACATGTTTCATTTAAATGTTTTTATATGATGTTAATTATGTTTATTACCCAGTTGCGGATGGGTTTGCCTTCTGAGTCTGGTTCCTCTCAAGGTTTCTTCCTTTTAATTTCAGGGAGTTTTTCCTTACCACTGTCGCCATTTTACTTGCTCATTAGGCACAATAGAATCCAATTTGTGACAGTTGTTCATGTATCAATGTAAAGCTGCTTTGTGACAATGTCTATTGTAAAAAAGACAAATAAAACTGAATTGAATTGAATTGAATACTCATAATCAAAATACAGACAATTTCAAAATACAGACTATGCCTGGAACAACATATTTCATATATTATTTCATATATCATATAGGATATATATATAACATATATGTCATCTCTGAATCCAAATAAATCTGCTGATCAATAAGCAGTTCCTGTACTTATTCCTTACCAGCTTAGCCTCTTTAGAGTGTTAGTCAAAAACTAACAAAAAAATGTGCATTGTCTACTCTTTGAGCGTGATAAATTAGGTGAATGGGTGAATGTCTGATGCACTGTGAGAGACTGGCATCAAAACCAGGTCGTATTCCATCCATACCGTCAGTGTTTTGGAGAATAGGAAGTTGCTGAAGATGAATGTGGTCTAGTTGAGTGTGATAAATAGTGGCTGGCAACAGCAGGGTGAGTGTGAATATTTGAGTTTTGTGTTTTAAAAAAAGGACATACACATGTACTGTGTAGTGCCATATCAATGCACTTTGTTCTCTCACTGTGCACACAATTAGACACGTCTAATAAATTGCTCCACCTTGTAGATGTAAAGTCAGAGTACATGTTTAAAAACTCCAGCAGCACTGCTGTGTCTGATCTTCTCATACCAGTACAACACACACATCCTAAATGGGGTCCTGATTGTTAGAAAACAAGCAAACAAGGACTTCTGTAGAATACTTAACAATAAAATATGATGCCATATTACACAAAGTAAATTAATTTGTGTTTGTATTTCTTTACTGATACAGGCTGTTTGAATCATTCATTACATTGAGTATGGATAAGTACAGTGCATCCGGAAAGTATTCGCAGCACTTCACCTTTTCCACATTTTGTTACGTTACAGCCTTATTCCAAATTGTATTAAATTAATCTCTTTTCTCAAATTTTTACACAAAATAGTTTTTTAAGAGTTCTGAAAATTTATTACAAATAAAAAACTAAGAAATCACATTTACGTAAATATTCACAGCCTTCGCCATGAAGCTTAAAATTGAGCTCAGGTGCATCCTGTTTCCACTGATCATCCTTGAGAGGTTTCTACAGCTTAAATGGAGTCCACCTGTGGTAAATCCAGTTAATTGGGCATGATTTGGAAAGGCACACACCTGTCTATATAAGGTCCCACAGTTGACTGCATGTCAGACCACAAACACCAAGCATGAAGTCAAAGGAATTGTCTGTAGGCACAAATCTGGGGAAGGATACAGAAAAATTTCTGCTGCTTTGAAGGTACCAATGAGCACAGTGGCCTCCATCATTCGTAAATGGAGGAAGTTTGGAACCAACAGGACTCTTCGTAGAGCTGGTCGGCCATCTAAATTGAGTGATCGGGAGAGAAGGGCCTTGGTCAGGGAGGTGACTAGGAACCCGATGGTCACTCTGTCAGAACTCCAGCGTTCCTCCGTGGAGAGAGAAGAACCTTGCAGAAGGACAACCATCTCTGCAGCAATCCACCAATCAGGCCTGTATGGCAGAGTGGCCAGGCGAAAGCCACTCCTTAGTAAAAGGCACAAGGCAGCCCGTCTGGAATTTGCCAAAAGGCACCTGAAGGACTTTCAGACCATGAGAAACAAAATTCTCTGGTTTGATGAAACAAAGATTGAACTCTTTGGTGAGAATTCCAGGCGTCATATTTGGAGGAAACCAGGCACTGCTTGTCACGATGTGAATACCATCCCTACAGTCAAGCATGGTGGTGGCAGCATTATGCTATGGGGATGGTTTTCAGCAGACTATTCAGGATAGAGGGAAAGATGAATGCAGCAATGTACAGAGACATCCTGGATGAAAATCTGCTCCAGTGCGCTCTTGACCTCAGACTGGGGCAACGGTTCATTTTTTCAGCAGAACAACGACCCAAAGCACAAGATCTCAAAGGAGTGGCTTTAGGACCACTCTGTGAATGTCCTGGAGTCCAGACTTGAATCCGATTGAACATCTCTGGAGAGATCTGATAACGGTTGTGCACAGACGTCTCCCATCCAACCTGATGGAGCTACAGAGGTACTGCAAAGAAGAATGGGCAAAACTACCTAAAGATAGGTGTGCCAAGCTTGTGGCATCATATTCAAAAAGACTTGAGACTGTAGTTGCAGCCAAAGGTGGTTCTATAAAGTATTAAGCAAAGGCTGTGAATACTTATGTAAATATGATTTCTTTGTTTTTTAATTTTAATAAATTCTCAAAATTCTCAATAAACTTTTTTCACATGGTCATAATGGGGTATTTTGTGTAGAATTTTGAGGAATGAGATTAATTTAATACAATTTGGAATAAGGCTGTAACGTAACAAAATGTGGAAAAGGTGAAGCGCTGTGAATACTTTCCGGATGCACTGTAAATATGCAGTGCTCCAGTTTCTCCTCCAGTCACTCTTTCACTGTGCCTGCCTTTATTAATCTCGACTAGTCAGGCTTCCTAGGCTCCCTTGTGAATTTGGGTGTGTAGAATTGCACGTGGGGTTCCTTATAATGAGGCTGAACCTATCATTGTGTTGCCTATGTCAACCAAGGGTCTCCAAATCCCACAGTGTCACGATCACCCGGCACAGCTCAATGCGTTTCTATTTGAAAGAATAGGACTGAGAACTCTCTAGGCCTGCTTCAGATTAGCTGCCTGAAAATAATGCAGTAAGCGCACCTCTTGGCCTCTGACTTGTTCTTAAGGCAACCAACACACTTGACCAGACAGGGTTCCTTGACCAAACATCAAGACACAGGCCTGGGTTTTGGTGGCAGGTTTAATTTAAATGATGTGCCTCAGATGTCAGATGGCGCAATGCAAAATTCTGTCTTTGCCTAACCTTCAAATTTTCAGTGTCAGAGGTTTCAGCGGGAGTTCCAGACCAGATGAACTCATTCAGATAGACCTTCTGTAAACACACTTCTGTGTAATTAATAATTCTCTTATTTACATATATTGGTAGTGCTCTGCTTTATATGTATAAAAAAGGTAAACTGCATTTACAACTTCAAATCAGAAAAGCAAATAAAAAAGTGGTATTTCTTACACTGACGTTTATTTTGTTGTGGACAATATGATATGAACCCAAGATATGTCATGTCTGGTCAATGTCATTTAATTTGTTAATTAACATTCATTGCTTTAATGCATTCAAAATGTTGGAACAGCAAATCATTTCAATCACTTGTACTGTTGCCCTTGATTCTCGCAACAGACATTTTGACACTGAGGATACACAGTGGTGAAGTCTTCCTGAATTTTTTGATTCTTCTTAAAACCTTTATTAAGGTACAGGGCTGTTTCACATTCTCTAATAGGGACAGGTCGAGACTGCAGGCAGGCCAGTTCACTTTATGCAGTTCCTCTTTTTCTGCAGCCATGCGTTTGTAATTTGTGCATGTGGTTACACCAACACAGCCAGCCTAAAGCTTTGATTCAAGGAAGGAGGAATTTGAAAGAATGAGTTGCTTTTTGAGTAACTATTTGAGTTACCTTTGTCTTTGTCTGGAACAAATTTGGCAATGGGAAATTAATGACAGCAATGAAGGAGGCTTGATCTCGTAAATATTTGGGGTGATGTCTCTGTGCAAACAAAATTATAAGGTGCATATCGCAAACACTTTATGTTAAAGCAAGTTTCTAAAGAAATGGCACAGGAGGAAATGGATATTGTGTAGTTTTCTACATGAGTGTTTCAAAGAAAAATAAAAGCTTCAAAGCATTGTTGCTTACCGATGATCCAAACCAAGGAAGTGACTGTGGCTAAATAACATGCCCTTAATGACATGACCATTAAAGTGGTCCCTGTTACAGTTATCTCCATTTTAATTGTTTACCTCTGAAGGAGCGTCTCATGTGAAACATGGCCTTTTTTTGCGGATTCACATCAGTTTCAGAGCATGAACCAGTAAAACTGGTAAAAATTTAGGCCACTTGCTTTCTGTATGAATATACCTATAGTAATATTTGAACTTCTGTATTGATACCTGCGCTTAACACTAAGAGTAGATTTTAATACCAACTAACCCAATTGTAAATTTATAATCGATCATATACCAAAAACACAACTTCGAACTGAATCTGCAGTGGCAGAACTGTGACTAGCTGGCTCTCTGCATCTGCAGATGGTTGATGTTGTTCATTTGACTAATGTTTTAGTTCAATACCATAGCAGTGTGGTACACTGACTCACTTGGAGGTGGGTTCAGGCGTGGTTCACTTGGACTGTGTATGTAGTGTGATCGCCAACAGTGCCTGATCACAGTACGCCAAATAAACTGCCTCTGTAAAAATCAGTAAAAATCACTGCATTGAGGCAGGATGTGTGTCACCATGCCCAAAATGCTCTGGCACGGTATAAGGCAACTGGGAGTACGCCCTTAGACACCCCATTTACACTTTTTCATGTGTTTTGTCTCTGGGTTGTATCCTGCTAAGATTTTAATGTTATGCAGTTACACTTACTAATCAAATTAACCTCAATCCTGCCAGATTATAATCTGATTGCTGTTTAAATTGCAAGTCTACTGATTACACTGGACTTCCAGCTTCCTGTGTTGTTCAGTTTTTAATTGCAAAAGATGGTTGGTGCATCAAATGTCACAATGTTATATGATCTCCTCAATTTTTTTACGCTTAAGAGGGGAGTACCAAATGAATACCTAGTTGATGATGGCTGTTATGATTAATACAGCTGTGACCCTGATTGTCAAGCACTAATATTGTTTTTTATTACATTAAGAAGTTCTGGGCAGCTATTTTGCATAGAGTTGCTTTTCCAGATTTTACGTAGACAAGCAATTGATGTTTGATTGCCCATGCAGGTATGTTATTCATAAGATATTTGGTTGGTGTCAGGATGAGGTTGCTGTCAGCAGCCTCACCTGGCTGCTCTCTCCCTAGGTGCTTCCCCTCCTTTACAGCGGGTGGCGCTATTGTCACCTGCTGCTTTCCCTATATATACACCCCTGTTCTTCTCCACTCTTTGTTGGGTCTTTTCAGTTATTATGGTGTGTCTCGGTAGCTGTGCTTGCCCCTCTTCGCTTACCTTTCCTATGTTGATTGTTGTATTGTATTTTTTCCTTGTTAGCCTATGTCTGTGTGCTCTTTGTATTAGCTTAGCTTGTTAGCCTTTGTCTGTGTTTTCTTTGTGTTACCTAGCTTCTTAGGCTCTATAAGCCATAGTGTATTGTAGTTGTATGTGTCTTCCTTGTTTACTGTTGTGTTAGCATTTGTTGGGTTATTGTCTGTTTATTGTAGGTTTTGTCTTTAGTATTCCTTTGTGTGTTAGCCTGTTTGGTTTGTTTATCCCCTTACTGTGTTTGTCCTGACCTTTGCTGTTTTCTATGTCTTTCACTGTAAATAAACCCTCTACATTTGCACTTATGTCTGACTTTGCGTCTCCTCCCTCTCCTGTTCGTGACAGTTGGGTTTTGGTTGACTGGCAAGTCTTGAGAAATGGATGCATTTGTACTACAATATGTCTCAAACCTTGTCTACAAGTGGCTGCAGCAATCAAGTGTATATAAGGTATCAATATATTTTTTGTGCATTTACAAACACACACACACACTTTCTTAGTTTATCTCTATCCATATACATTCCTGACAGTCAAGAAGCAGTAAACAATCTAGTGTCGTAAAAATGTTAAACGTTTCAAGTACAACAATCCATAAGTGTTGGATACAATACCTAATAACCATTGGAATACTTTAAAGCACTTAAGTGGAATCAGATGCACAGTGCTGTGCTAAAGCCACCACTAGAGTGGTTGCTTAAGCAATGGTAAAATGAACATGTATACTGTAGTTTGGCTGTACTTATGGGTGTATTTTGAGATTTACACACATCCTTTCCTCCTTGGTTAATTTCAGAAATGCTACTGGAGTAAAATAACTGACCAAGATGTGACAATTTTTTTCAGAGAGTTGAATCTGAAAATCTAGTTGAAAGATTTATGTTTAATATTACAGATGCAATCCATGCAAATAAATCTGTTCTCATTATACTCATTGTACCAGTTGATACAATGGATGGTCTGGATGGTTGTATCCTTAAATAGTCAAGATAGACAAAGCCAAGATTTTTTGTCACAAGGTAAAACCAGTGCAATTACTCAACAATGTCCATCTTCTATTAAACAATCAGTATCTGTGAGTGAGTATTTGTATAGTGTCCATACAGAATATAGACAAATGTTTGTGGGCAACATCCAAAACATGGTATTAGCATTGAGCCCACCACCCTCTGCTGCTACAACAGCTTCTAAGAGGGTTTTTTTCAACTAGACTGTGAGGTCTGCTTCTGATGTTAGACAATAAGCCCTGGCTCACTTTTGTCATTCCAGTGCGCTTTCAAGGTGCTCGATAAAGGTGAGATCAAGGGTCTGTTCAAGCCAGCCAAGTTTTTTTGATCAAATGGACTAACTAACTACCGCAGGGAAAGAAAGTTGATGAACTTGTTGGACCTAAGAATGTGTCATGTTTAGAATCCCTGGGGCATTAGTACAATCTATTCTACTGTTTGTCTATGGAGGATCCAGATTATATAAGTGAGTGTTGCTGAAATAGTAGTGTTCACTAATTAGGAGAGTTCACAAACTTTTGCATTTACAGTATATAATTTACAAATCATAGACATCTACATATGTCATTGCTGTTAGCTAGCTTATATTTATAATGGTTACAACAGAATGCTCCCAGCTTGACATAAAATTTTATGACTGCTCTTGAAAATTTAGTGTGGCCAGCATTGTTGGTGCAACCTTCCCCTTGTATTACACAGGTTTCCCAGGAGCTGTGAGTGGGTGTGTGGAGGGCTGGAGGTGTTTTCAATTTTCATATTAATACATAACCTGAATAATTCATATCGTGAAGTTCTTTATGAGGGGAAATATGTGGGCATCCTTCCGTGCCCTTTTTTGTTGTCTAATGACATTTTTTTGGGTTGCCAGCGATGAAAAATGCCAAAAGGGCCCTCATTTCTCTGTTTTCTTTGTTTGTCTATTTTGCCTTCCATTCAAGCTGCATGAAATCACCCTAAATGTTATGTTGTTGCATTTCATATGGATGAATGGTTTCAGGTTTAGACTTAGTTTGGTCTGAACTAATGACATTGAAGCCCTTGCTCAAGATTTCTAACCTGTTGGCCAGACACTATACTCAGGTCAATACAAAGTCTCCGAATAAGGATTAATGCACAAAAATATAACTGTCAGTTTAGCTGCCTAGAAAACAAATACTTTATATCATATTCCTGAATGCTTTTCTGTACCTGTCATCACCTTATTACCGCCAGTCCTTTGGGGTATTGATTACACCAATTTTAGCTTCTACTAACAGTGCACAATTCAGCTATAGTTCCCATATCAGCATTCACCTGTTCGAAATCCCTCAACTTGTCACAGTTGACTTTGCTGGCCATACAGTGTTCCAAATTCAACAACTTTCTTCTTTGGGCATCAAATTTCCTATTTTAAATGTGAGAATCCTCTGTGTGGTATACATATGCTTGAAATTCTTGTCTGTATTACAAAGATGTACTACATCTATTTTTGTCTCTAAAATCGTCCTAATGTGAGTGAGGCAGTGCTTTGCCTTGCATGAGCACCTTCAACCTGCTATGGACTGGACCCTGGATAGATTGTCCAGGGTTGATTCTCACCTTGAGTCTGGGGCTCTTGGTTATGTCCTTTAATTCGGTTACGCAGGTATGCAACTGGCCAGTGCATTTGTCTTGGTAGCAAAAATCAGGGGTGAATCAGCTTAATATTCCGTGTAGGACATAATCATAATGTATTTGGCAGTTCCATAATCACTGAGACATTTGATCTCATTGACTTGCAAGCTTAGCATCAATGAGGCTGTGTCATGTGACCTTTCGGGCAATGCTCTATTCAAAACTATGATTCATGTCCATGTTGCAGATACATATCTATTTAACGGTGTTAACGATGTGATGACACGTGCTGGTTTTTTTTTTTTTTTTAAGTAACACTAGATTTTAAGGATTTTCGCAGAAAACGTTATGAAGGTTCATTTAGTACAACGTTTGCTATGATTATTAATCCATTACTGGTGGAAGTCAAACATTTTGAGGGCCATTTTGTGGGAGGGATTTGAGCTGGTTGAGAAGCCTTTACAGACTGCAGAGATTAAATGACTTAAATATGGATCAACTAAAGTGAGAATGAAGAATAACTTAAGGATGAAATATGAATCCCTTCCAATACAAGTCCAACCTCATCCTTATGGATTACATTAAGTAAAGGAATATGAGTCTCTTGATTAAAACAGTGAAGTATGGTTAGAAGAAGCCTGCTCTTGTGTGTGGAAATCCCTCATATCTGATAGTTGAATGGGATTGCCCTAAATTCTTTTACGTTTAATATTGAGAAATAAATTGATTTTATACAACGCCGAATAGTATGTTATGGTGCTGCCATGCAAAATTTTGGTATCGTTAACTGTTTGCATAATGCCAGGGTAATAAGAACTGCTCATTGTGTCTGACTTCAATCACTAAACTTAAACTCAATTTAAATTAAAGTACATTTTATGCTTGATTGCTGACACATTTAATAGAGGGACTACATTTCCCATAATGCTCTAGTGTCTTTTTAAGTGCTTAAACGACAAGCCAGTTCCTTTTGGTTTTTCTTTTGGTTTGCCCCAGTACCACCAGTCTAAAAATGCCATTTTGATTAAACAGCCCTTTTCAACTACATGCATAACTGTATTAACTGTGACATCCAGACAGATGTGCGACTCAACAAAGTAAGCTTGGGTTAAAACATATAGTATATTTATCAGCCATAACAATATGTTCTTCGGCTCTGACCTATCAAGACTCATGACTTCTGAAGATTTCCCAGCTTATGTGGCAAACAGACATTATGAGAAGATCATTTGAATTCTCTAGGCTGCAATGTGGGGCCTCCATGGATAAGACTTGTTTGTCCAGCACATTGGGTAGTCCCGATGTAGGTTCAATCCCAGAGTGGAGTGCCTGGGTCCTTTCTGTTTGGAGTCTGCATGTCCTTCCTGTGTCTGTGTGGGTTTTCTCTGGGTACACCAGTTTCCTCCCACAGTCCAAAGAAATGTTTGTTGTTGCTGATAGTTATGTTAAATAAACTAAATAAACACACAAATAATTGTCCAGCACATCTAGCAGATGTTTGATCAGATTGAGATCTGGGGCTAGGTCAACACCTCGAACCATTCCTCTCACCATTCCTTAACGCTCTTTGAAGTGTGGCACGGTGCGGTGTACTGCTGATAGATGTGGCGATGTGGTAAACCACACACATACACACACCTTTATTGGTAGACTGGTTGCAAAATGCATTGCCTTATTAACCATACTTTTAATTTATTAATCTATTTATTAATTTAGTTTATTAATCAAATTCTTTCTTTTCAAGCTTACACAGACCTGGTTCTGCATGCTACACATACACACACACTATATATATATAAATTATGGTAGTGAGACTGAATTTAGATCATGCTTTGGCAAATGAAATTGAACCACAAGAATATGATAACTCTACCAACTAAACTAACTGTAGTTACCAACTAAATGAAATGTACCAGAATAAAAGTAACGCAAAACCTATATAAACAGAATCTCAAATATTACTTTAATAAATATAAATGAGTAAACATTATTTATCCACCTCAGATTACATCGCCCTGACCCTGGATTAATTCCTGCATCCACTTACTGTCTATTTTGGAGTTCATCATGTTCTCTCAATGTCTTTGCTGATTTCCTCTGGGTATTCTGATTTCATTTCACCACCCAAGAACATACCAATAATCAGACTGACTGCTCTTAATTGCCACGGACTATATACACTGCTCACAAAATAAAAGGAACACTTAAACAACACAGTGTTCCCTTACTCAAAAATAAAAGTAAGTGGATGAGAATGGATGAGAATGGTTCTTGTTTTGTCATCAGGACAGAATGTTACTCAGAATGCATGTACTCAGTTCTCATTTCTCATTAGAGCTATTATATATCACATTTACTCACCAACCTGGTTTACCTGTTCAGCTATGCCTTAACGCAGATAAACTTTGCCGATAAACATCACATGACAAAAACTGTGTATTTAGGATGACCTGACTGTTTCTAGGTTTTACAGGAACAAATTCCAGCGAGTGTCAGCTCTTTTTCACAAACATGTTCTGTTGATACCAGAGGTCGGAGGAGAATAGACTGTCTGATTTAAACTGATGGAAAGGTAACAGTAACTGAAAACAGCCACTCGTTACAAATGAGGTATGCAGACATATGCCACACCAGGTGCCACTCCTGTCAGCTGAGAATAGACAAATGAGGCTACAATTTGCATGGGATCACCAAAATTGGACAACAAAAAAACAGATTTTTGCTGCAACATTCCAGTGTCAGAATGTGAATCCACCTTGCCTTATAACTATGGTTCAGGCCGCTAGTGGTGTAATGATGTGGGGCATATTTTCAGTGAACACTTTGAGTTCCTTAATATAAACTAAGCATCGTTGAAATGCCAAAATATACCTGAGTAATGTTGCTGATCATGTCCATCATGTCCATCTCACAGTGTTTTCAGCGTCTTGTTCAATCTATGCCCCAACAAACTGTGACAGTTTTGGAGGTAAAAGGGTGTCAAAGCCAGTGCTAGGTAGATGTACCTAATGAAGTATGTTGTGTGTGTGTGTACCCATCAAGCAGCATGTTGAACCTCATTGGCCTTCAAAACCAAGCAATTCTTTGTGGCATAGATTCCCCAAGATGTTGAAATCATTTTTCAGGAATACATGCCAGGTGGACAGAATAGCTTCTCACAGTCACCACAAATTATATGTAGGTGCTGACATGCTCTGAACAGCCTGTTCTATTTCGCCCCAGAGATGCTCTATGGGATTAAGATCTGGAGACTGTGAAGGCCAGGGAAAATTTGATGTCATCTTCCTGGAACCAATCCATAACTATACAACACTTGTGACTTGGTGCACTACCTGCTGAAAGGGATACTGAACGCCATGAAGGGATGAACTTGGTCAGCCACAGTGCTTAGGTAAGCCTTGGTTTCCAAACATACATCCACAGGAATCAGAGGAAACAGGATGCGCCAAGAAAAGCTAGAGCTAGTGCTCCAGTTTTTGTGCTCTTTTTACTGGAGAAATTTGTTTCACGTAGCAAGCAATGGCAAGTAAACTGGTCATCTGTTCGGCTGCAATATGCTTTACTGTTACTCAGAATGATTCCTGACATCCTTTTCTGACCCCTTTTGCTGAAAAATGTTTATACTTGTTTCACATTATTTTTTTAATTGGATGTTTGTACAGGAAGGACATTGGGTTTAGATCCTACTCTTGTGTGGTCTTGCATGCTAAAATCCTCTATAGTAAGTACTCTAAATAGGAACCCGTTTCATTCTGACAGTGGGATCGCAGGCACGAAAGTTCTCAAGTCCAATATAGCCTAAGCATCCAGCCCATTAGCTTCTAGTACCTGAACTTTCTTAGTGCTAGCGAGCTTGACTATGTATATATCAAGAATTATTACAGCTATTTGTACTTACATTCATTTAAAAGTAAAAACAATGTTAATTCTTAATCCACCAGACCACTCAGGGCACAAAGGCAGGAACAACCCTAGACAGGGCGCCAATCCATCATAGGGCACACACTGGGGCCACTTTAGAGACATCAATTAACCTAACCTGCATGTCTTTGCACTGTGGGAGGAAAACAGAGTACCCAGAGTAAACCCACACAGACACGGGGAGCACCTGTTCCACCCTGGGACTGAACCCAGGACCTTCTTGCTTTGAGGCAGTGGTGCTACCCACTGAGCCACTGTGCTGCCCCATGTTCATTCTAATTAAAGAAAATACAATACTTTATCAAGAAGAAAATCTGGCATATGGGGACTGACTTTAAGTGGCAAAACAGGATGAGTTAATGTCTGAAGGTGCTGGGATGCTGTGCTTTTATGCTTCACACCAGACACCCTGAGTTTAAAATAGTGAAATATTTTAACAAAAAGGAGGTTTGTACTAAACACTGTTGGTACAGTCGGTTGTTGACAAAGCTTGCATCTGATTGAGACTGAGTAAACAAGAACAATGCTTTGCTGCCAAGCACCAGAGGTGTGAACTAACCAAGCCACCATGCTATTGTTCAACTTGAAATTCTGCCACAATTTTTAATTCGTAATTTATTGCAAACTTGCATGTCCACATCATTTGAAAATTTGTCAGCTGAAGGTTTGCATCTAGGGGACTTATTTTAGCCTATATTATCTAATCGTTTTGCGTCGTTTCTGTGTTTCCAACCTCACAGTGTGCGGCTAAACATGGCGGTGATGCCGCCAAACTCGTGTTCCATCGAGTACCGAGGTTAATTGTATCTCAGCGTAATACGCCGCCTGTTGGAAATCAGGCGAGGTATGCTAATGAACAGTCAGCCCGAGGCTTCCACCCGCGCAGATTTTCCTGCACCCCCTCTCCGCGCTCACATGGTACGTGCCAGCTTTGGCTCACACGGGGCCGCTGTGTAGTCGCTCGTCCGCGTTCCTGTGCGCTTCTCCCGTTCTCTACTGAAACACCCGCGGATATCACAGCTAGTCCTGGACCTCACTCTTCCTACGCTTCTGTTGAAGCCTTGTTTTCTTATTTCCTTAACGTTAGTGCGCTGCGCTGCCACATCTGCTGCGGGTCCGCACTAAGATCTCTGTCCATCCCTCCAGACTCTCCTCCGTAACGATGCCACTGCGCTCTGGACCTTTCGCCTGCTGTTGAAAATTCTTTCATGGGAGACTCTTGTACACCCGACAGAGACCGCACTTCATCCTGATCTTCTCTGCTGGACACGGATTTACCTTCATCATGGTGAGCCACCCATTTTTCCTTCTCTGGAATTGCGTGATGCTGCCAGTGCATATGAAAGCTTATGCGGGAGGTTGTGTGTGTATGTGTTTATTTTTTTTTGTGTGTATCTCTCTCAGGTCCCCCCCCCCTCAAAAAATAAAATAAATAAATAATTAGAGCATTGCTTGTTTTGGGAGCATCTCACAAAGTTATTGCGGGAGAAATAAACATTAAAGCTTGCGGAACTCTTAGGAAATAGTAGATACTTGGGTCGTGCGCGCGCCTTGGTACAGAGATATTATAGATCTGATGTACTGGATGAAAGTTGATTGCCCATCATTGATTCTTCCTTGCGTTAATATTTGAGATCCACTGTGAATTAAGGGTTTGTAGACCTGCTTGTGACTGTGGAAGACAATCTGACGTAAAACGCCTTACTCTGAGTCCGGTTGAAGAAGCGGCCGCCTTAGTTGAAAAGCGTGCGCTGTGGTTGACCGCAGTACTCATTTAACCTATTAGAATAAACATTATAGTGCTGTTTTTCTTAGTGTATGACTTGTAAATAACTTGTATATTGACAAACACGCCTTTATATAACATCTGCATATGTTCATTCAAGTTCTATAACCTAGTCAGTTGCTCCAATTAGGCTTTTAAGCGGGACAAAACCCTTTATCACAACTAGCGAGTGCGGTTTATTATTATGGGCATATATTAATAGGTATAATCCTATCATATGAATGTATATTTGAGGTATTTATTTGGCTTCACTAAATATCAGTGTATGTAAAGAAAACAAGTTGAGAGATATTCAGCATTAAAGAAAATCCTTACATCCATTCTAAACTTCTATACGTTTATTATGTCTACTATGTGTACTGAATAATTCATGATATATCTACTGACTGCACTTTAAGATTACTAATATTCCGAGAGTTTGAATGCATAAATTATAGTAAATTGTTCATAGTTACAGTTTTGACTAAATGTTTAGTCACAAAAGCAAGGACACCTGATGCTACTCACTAGAAGTCTTGATATTTGCCTTTAACCCTTTCTGTCATCTTGAAGCCAAATGGAATCAGGTTGCAAAATCTGTTGTCACAAAAACCTGTTTCATGTGATTTCAGTATTTTGGAATCATTTGGAGTCATAGTGAAACTTACACATTAATGTTTTTGACTGCTGAAAATTGTAACTATGAAATATGGTGATCTTCTAAACAAACATACTGAACATAAATATTTTTTTGTTAAAAGACAAAGTAATAAAGTGGTTATGCAAGAAAATAGATTCATAATAGACCTGTTTTTTTGCAAGTGTGCTAATTAGTCCTGGTGATTGTCTTGGCTTGTGTTGTCTTAAAGGGAAAGAGTTGCAAACCGTTAAAAAGGTAAACCTGCAGATTTGTTTTCTGCGATGCATGCATTACTGTTTTTCTGTCATCCGTGGTTAAGGCCGAAGCTGTATGCAGTTGGATGCTTGAACACATTCACTTCCACGGTCTTATTTTCTGCATTCAAACGTTCTAAACAATGTTCCTCTTTCCCCTGTTCTGTAAATAGACACTTTTTACAGCTTAAGGTGAGGAGCTGGGGCATTTTCATGTTTTAAGAAGGAGCATGTACTGGTCATAGCGGGGCCCATGAGCTTGTGTGACTGAATTGAAGTTTGAGTAGACGCATACACACTAGCACGATGTGGAGCACTTGGTTAATAGCAGTAGATGAGTCTGAAGTTGCTGGGTGCTGGTAAAGGTTGACCTTTCGAGGGCAGTCTTGTGTTCTCATGGTAGTCGTGAGTTGAAGTTGATGAGCACACAGGAACAATGGAGACCAACTGCTTGGCATGAGAGAGGGAAATTGGAGACAGAGCTCCCTTTGTTATCTGTCTCATTAAAAAATCTGTCTTAGTCTCTCTCCCTGTTAAGTTTTTTCTTCTCTTGCTTAAAGCACATTTGTCTTGTCTCTTTCTGCAGCTATGAGAAAGAATATAGTATAGCGGTACACTGGTGTATTATTAGTAGCAGACACGCATCTGTCTGTGTGTGAGTGAAAGCTGCTTCTGAAAAAAATGTTGCCTGATGAGAGTCATGTTCAATTCCTGTGACCAACCTGAGCAAATTGCTTTCCTCGATTGTTCAGCTTTGACAAGTAATAAACCCCGATCTTGTTTGAGGCCTTCTGAGACTTGTCAGTAAGACGAAACAATGATGGAAGCAATGTGTTTGACTACCTCAGCTCTCTTGTGTTGCTTTCAGTGGGGACACAGTCTTTCGTGCAATAATTGCAGAGCAGACTTCACAGGTACTGAGCGAGGGAGGAGACTTAAGTGGGAAGTGGACAGACAGAGTATGGGGAAGTGTGGCTATTGTCCTTTTGTTGCTTCTCACTCCTATTAAAGCAGTTGAGAATTGCACCCCTGCTGGGTCTTTCATCCCTGCAGTGCCACAACCATTTGATCATGCTTTTAGTGGCTGCCTGACTGGTGGTGGTTATGCTGGTTGGACATTTCTCCAAAACATGGATTGATCTAGCAGAAGAGCTGCAGAACTGCTCCAACTATTAGAGAACATGTAGAAAATGGTGCCGTGGAGCAATGCAGATGTTTACTCATGATTAGTCACATGAACCTTATAGGGATAATCATGATCACGTTTTTCGTGGTCTGTTTGAAGAATAGTTTCTTCCATGTGAAGAGCACTACACAATAAATGTAATCTAAATTTTTAACCATTACTGATTTCCACCAACATGTATCAAGAACCTATTTTGCAATAGAGTATATTTATTAAGCTTAGTTCAATATATTAATGAAATTACTATTCCTTCGTGTTCAAGTCTCTTAACAACCTCACTTGGGTAATTCCAGCTGGATCTAATGAGATTTAATAATTTGTATTAATTTCAAAAAGATCTCTGATTTGTTCTAAGCTTGTTGATCATTTTGAATTCAAGGAAAAGATAGACTAGTAAAGAGAGTATCATCCTTTTGTTAAACCAACTTTGGATGCCATGGCAGTACTTTCAGTGCAATGTAAATGTATTTAGTGTGATATTCTTTCTTTGTTAGGACAGATTATTTTAATTATTCATGATGTGAAGCTGTCATATTGCAAAACCTTTTTACTAAACGTTTGGTTGTTTGACCTTAAGTTAACTTTTTTGCCTTTACATATGTATTATTAAGTCAGCTAATGCGGCCTCTAGGATCTGTAGACCACTGTGTTTTGAGAACTGTAACACAACAAACACAATTGAATGTGATTGGGAATGTAAATGATATCACTCAATACAGTTTTCATTGACTGTTCAGTAGGGTGTATGGTCACCCTAGACTGCCAAAACACACTGACAGTGATGTTGCATATATAGGATCAGATTGTCCAGTAGTACTCCTTTTTTTTATTCGTTTTGAAATATCTCCTAGTTTTTGTGAGCAGTGTAATAGTAGATCAGTAATGTGTATACAGATACTGATTGTGTGTACAGTGTATTTTGTGAACATTAATATATTGCCTACATGGACATGAAATGAATAGCATTGCCCTGCAGCCTAGCCTAGCACAGTAATACATTTTCAAGAATGTCACACAGAGATCTATAATCAGTTCTTAATTAGCATAATCAGCACTCTCACTGCCCTTCACATTTGTTCAGAACAAACCCATTGCCCTTCACCATTGTCCAGATTAGCACAAGGTTGTTGCATAGCAAAGCAAAAACCTAGTGATTTTATTGGTTTGTGTGGCTGTGGCCTGCGGTGTACAGCAGTGTATACATGCAAAGTCAGATCAATGAACTGCATTACAGCCATGACCTCCTGTGCCTGATCAACCCATGGCCAATTGGTGGCAAATTGGTGTGGCCCAGTGTGTTTGGATTTTTTGCTAAAGTAATTAAGCTTTTATTGTATCAGAGTTTATAGTGCTTTAAATACCACTGTCACACAATTAGTGTAATTTAAAACAGTACCCTTCTGCTCCTTAGTCTCACAGTACTTCATAATGGCAGTGGCACACAGCATTTTGTCAATCAACCAACTGTTTGCACATTCACCCAAAATGCTCTGTAGCACTTCTGCTATTATTGTGCTTGGTTTATTGTTAAATGTTTTTTTTTAAATCTGCAACTTACTTTCTTCTCTCAGCACTGTGCACATTATCAGATGTCAGCTACATCTGTATGTCTTTACACGACTCACAAAATTAGGACATATTTAATTAGGGGATTTTTCATTTTGAAATATCTCCTAATCTTTGTGAGCTAGGTTTTCTCTAGCGTTTGCTTTAAATACTTTAAAAATGTCGAACTTTTTAATAAGGCTCCGCATTGTTGTTAGCGATATGATACTCTTAAGTATTTAGTTTAACGTTGTACTCAAGTAATGCAATTTGATATTTGGCATGCAAATACTCAACAGCAGCGGGTAAGGAGCAAGACGGAGGATAGTGATGGTGTGTGAGCTAGGAAAATGAGTCCTTTCTGTAGAGGTCAAGGAAACTATGCAGGTTTGTCTGCTTCTCATTTTGTTAAAAAAGCAGCCTTGTGGCTAAAAAGAATGGGATAATTAAGAAAGGAAAAAGACTGGTCATCCAATATGATAACGCAATTTCGACTTTGAGGCACTTTAGAAATGTACAACTTACTTTTAGAAATGTTGTTATTATATCATTTCCACTGGTATTTTGCCAGATAAACAGTCCATGAGCTTACATTAGATTTGGCAATTAGCAAACGTGGGCTTGTTAATTGTGGTAATTAGGGTTGGCTAATTGTAGCTCTACGAAGACTCAGTCAAAACAAAACATCAGTGCTGATCTCTTTTTTTTCTGTTTCAGTCAAGCAATAATGAACGAAGGAATTTGAGCAACCAAAGGATCTGAATGTAATTTATCCCCTCACTTTTTCATTTGTTATGCTGTTATTTTGGGAAATAATAAATAAACTGTCTTCATATACTGTCTTCATATACATCATTGTCTTAGGTCTTAAAGTAAAGCATTAACTGAGCCTTAAAAACTCACCCAACCCTGTCGCTGCTTCCCCGCAGAGGTTATGGTGAAAGAAGGGACAGGGGGCTGCATTTGCTTGCCTGGAGCATTATGTTTAGTCGAAGTTGCAGTCTGCCACAGTGATTTATCACACATGAAGCTAATGGTGTCCTATCGAGATAACATTTTATTGTACTGAAGTGCTGGGAGTGAGAAACAGTAGCTATCTTCATTTCCAGAGTCAGTGAACAGTAACTGGACAACGCAGCACTGTTGCCATTTTCTTAGAGTAGGATATTTTTCTTTCTCTGTTTCATTCTCTGTTGTTGTCAAGTGAAACTTTGTTAATCTCAGCAAGATTTTTATTCACGTAGACACAGTCTTGGTGGAAGTTTGCAGCTGTCAGAGCTTTGCACTATTCTCTTCTAAGTGTATCCCCACTGGTGGGCAAAATGGAATTCATGTGAGTGCCTGAGATTTTTAAGCAGTTTCTGTAGAAGAAAAGCATGCAGACTTGGGCATTGTGTGCCCTGAAAACAGGGATCGGGAACAACAGCTGCCACATTTACATCCAAATGACGTTGGAGAGGTCCGGTTTCACAGTGTACCCACCTACTCCCATACCAGGTAGACCCTCAGCTCATCTAGCATGCACTTGCTGAACAATTTCCAGAGATCCCCCTAACTGGAAAGCATCATTTGTCTGTATGTTTGTGAATAGCTACACACTTGGCTTGTTTTTTTCTGTAATATAGATTACACTTTTTGTTTGTGCTGTGTGTCATTTGAATAGACGGCTTTGATAAATTCAGATGAGCGTAGGTGTGAAACTGAAGTCGAAAGCTTTGTTTGGTGAAGTTTAATCAATCAGGCATGGAGGATGATGTGTAGAATGCATAAAGACTCCGGGAGAATTATTGCTGGCATAGGTTGACAGCTGAAAGCAGTAGATCCTTTAGGATCGTATAATTAATCAATTAACTTGTATTTGTAGTTAGCACTGATAACACTCCAGGCCATAGTGGGGTCAGTTCTGAGTTCTCACTTTATCTTTGCCACACATTGTCTGCTTTGTTTAAGCATGCTAATGGACCACATGGCCTGCAAACGACCCTATTCCTCACTGTGTTTGGAACTGCAGGGAAGGGCTTAAATTCAGTTTGATTTGGGCACTTTTTTTTCAATGTAGCGGTACACTGCACACAATGGAAAGATGATGAACGCTTTTCATGTTCTTGCACTTTAATAAGAGGCAGCACTTAGCTTTCAGACCTCTGCCTCCTTTGTGGCAGACCCCACATGAGTGCAAAGGCATCTGCTCTTTCTGATCCCACGGGCTCACTGCCCTCTGGGCTCTCACACTTCAGTCACACAATCCCCAGTCTCGAATTAACACAGGCCATGTTGGTCTGGCTGACACAATGAAAATGCTACTGCGATGGTTTTCAGTACTGGTGACTCATACCTAAATACTGGTTATGCAGGTAACACTGAGGCATGGGTTTATTCCGGCCTTAAACCTGAAGTAAAGTGGATGTTTTCCTTAAAGCTCATGTGAATCAACAAAGAACCTTTGGCGAAAAAACCCATTGTACTGGATGATTTACTGGTTGTTTGAGGAGTCCTACTACATCAACTTTTGGGACCGTGAGTTAAGCCTTTATCCCACAGTTGTTCGGAATGACCCTCATGAGAAATCAAATCAGTTGGAAGTCATTCTGCATAAGGAGTTACTGCTGAATTTATGATGAAATAGTTCTGAATTGTGAAGGGTAAGGTTAGGTGCTTGGATACCATTTTGTCTTTTACTTGAATGTTCTTAAAACCCTCCTGTGGTAAAACAAACCCACCCACAGGGCATTTACATATTAAAGGCTAATACATTTGCTAGGATTCATGTTCTCTAAAACCTGAGCCAAGATTGCATTAGTAGGCAAGGTTGCTAATCTCTATTGAATGTTGTCTTGCAAACTTTTTTGTCTGAAATAGCAAAACTGTCAATAAACATTAACTACGAAAACTGTAATTCTAATAAAGTACAATAGGAAGTTTAGGTGACAGAAACCAGCATTGTCTCATAATTGTAAGTTTGAAAGTTTAGATTTGTAAGTTGAGATTTAAACTACTTCAGTCTTAAACCTTAAATAAGTCCAGTCGCTTCACCTTTGAACCATGAGTTAGTTGCATGATATTGTAGTTCTCTAACATCCGAATGTGATATTACCTTAATCAGTCCAACTATAGTGGACATTTGACAGAAGTTTTAGTATACAATGTTTTAACCCTGCTTTTCCTGGCCAGTGTCAATAGAGGTGGGTGAGATCTCTGGAGTTGGGTGGGTGAGTCTCTGATGCAAGGCTAAGCACTGCACCACCATGCCACCGATATACATTGATCACCTGTAACATTAAAACCACCTGTAGACCCCCTTTGTTGCAAAACTCTGAGACCTCGAGGCTTAAACTCCACAGGAAGGCATCCTGTGTTATGTGGCCCCAAAAAGTTAGCAGAAGAAGCAGCATTAAGTTCTATAGGTTGTGAGGTAAAGCCTCTATGGATTAGGCTTGTTTGTCCAGTACATCCCACATATGCTTGATTGGATTGTGAGCTGGGGATTGGAATTGTTTGCTGTATATTGGTCCTGTATGAATGTCTGATTAGTATTGTTGTCATAAGTAGGCATTGGTGCTGTGTTATTCACAAATAAAAATAAAAATAAATACAAATTGTAATTGCATAAATACACCTCAACCCATCGCTGTGAAAACATGTAGTTCTGGTGCAAAATTATTTTATGTTTTTTTTTTCAATTCATTGTAAAGCACCCATCTATATATACTGTATATATACCCATACTGTATATATGATAATGTCTCCATCAGGACTGGTTATAAAAATGTATCCAAAACTTTAAACTTTCTATTGAGAACCAAGAAATCCATTATTAACAAATGGAATGAATATGGAACAATAACCCTATCCAGACAAGGCCATTCATCAAAATTCAGTAACAAATTAAGCAGGCCAATGATCAAAAGGCTGATGGTTACTGAGAGATGGGAAAGCTGTGCCCAGGACAAGCATTTGCTGTACAATCCACAAAGCTGGGCTTTATGTAAGCGCGACACGAAGAAAAAAGGAATAATGTTTGGAGATTGCCCGTTAAGACGCAGCGAGTTGGCCGATCAAGTCAATGAGCCACCACTCAAATGTACTGCTCACAAAAATGATGATTACTTTTAAATAATCATAAAAAAGATATAAAAGATATAAAATAATCAAACTAAATATCTCCTAATTTTTTAGTTTGACCACTGTAGTATATCCTCTGTGGTGATCCTGTAGAGGTCCTGACCACTCAAGAACAGGGATGAAAGGTATGCAAAGCAAAACACGGCCTATAATCTGTAGTTTTAGTGCTGTACCTGTAAGTCTGACAAATTAGACAGAGTGGTGTTTTTGTTAAATTATGGCTTTTCAGTAAACATATGTAATTGGATTCATGTAAAATCTAATTAAATAACCAACAAGCCGACTCTTTCAGCATCTCTTCCAGTTGTACATTTATTACAATATGCAATATTCTGGGTTAGTAAAATGGTGGGTTAGTTTTTTTAGCGGCTGTACTCTTTATGACTTCATTCATATAAAAATCAATAAAATATGTCCTTACTCACTGACTTCATTCAAGTTTGTATGTGATCTGCATTTATTTAAAATAGATGACCTAATCAGCTCAAGTCGAAATATACATTCTTTTAAACTTGATTCTTTTTAGACTAGATAATAACGCAAGCGTATTGGTTCATCACTGCATATAAAGGCATTTTCTAATTCTGAAACTTGCTGCAGGTGTCCTGCCTGAGCATCTTTAGATTATATTGATTTTTTTTTTCCTGTGTCCGGTGGAGATCTGGAGTGACCTGTGCTATGAATAGGCCCTTGTACTCAGTGTTGTTGGCAGTAAGAGGCCGAGCCAGTCACCGAAGTCACTCCAGGAAGAGGAGGGGGTCTTCAATATATACGTAAGTCACTTTCAAGGGAGCGAGCAGGCTCATGTTTCCTCTCTTGAGCGGTCACTAACAGAATGTCCATTGTGTCCTTCATTTCACACTACACATGTAGCAATTTCAGCGATGATTCACATAAGTTATTGGAAGCTAATCACAATCCCAGTGTGCGTGACTCAGATTTCAGCTGTTGTCACTGCGGCTTAATTTACTGTCACAAACTTTAACACGCCTCATATATATCCACTCGAGTGTATGAGCGTGGAATAACACTTAGAGTAAGCACCTAGACAGACAAACCATCTAGTTTACTTATGGCGGTCATAGATCTGCTGAAGTAATGTCCCATAGCGGTGCATTACTGCATGGGCATTACAATTATTAATCTTTGTCTGGACTAATGGAGGAAATGCACTACCGTTTATAAAACTACTTTGGGTTTACTGGTCTAACACAAGCCCCATCAATTAGGAGGCGTAGCATTGCATTTAGTGATGTCTGAGACAGATGTACTGCTACATTAGAGAAGGGCAACATAAGGACATTTTATTTGGATAATACAATAGCTGGATAAACTGATATATATATATATATATATATCAGTTTATCCAGCTATTGTATTATC
>JAUZST010018334.1:0-33415 GCA_034779995.1 Parotocinclus haroldoi
TTTTTCTGTCTCTCTGTCTCTCTCTCTCTCTCTTTTTCTCTCTTCTCTCTGTCTGTCTTTCTCTCTCTCTCTCTCTCTCTCTCTCTCTCTCTCTCTCCGTCTCTCCGTCTCTCCGTCTCTCCGTCTCTCTTTCTCTCTTTCTCTCTCTCTCTCTCTCTCTCTCTTTCTCTCTCTTTCTCTCTCTCCGTCTCTCTTTCTCTCTCAGTCTCTCTCTCTCTCGCTGTCTCTCTGTCTCTGTCTCTGTCTCTCTCTCTCTCTCTCTCTCTCTGTCTGTGTCTCTGTCCCTCTTTCTCTCTGCACTAAGCTTATAATCATTTAAAAGAGGATATATGGAGCCAAAAACATATAAATAAGGCATAATAGGCATAATAAGGCATAAATAATAGCCAAATCAGGTACAAATAATTGCTGTATCGATTCTAAGCACTATTAGGTTTATTTTACACTGATTTGAGAGAATAGTTTCAATACAAACAACAAATTAAAATGCGTGGCAGCTCTAACTGATTGACAGTGATTGAGTACTTTATAAAATACGTTCCTAAAATTATAAACACATACATTTTTTTTGTTTGTTTTTGGAAAGGCAAACAAGTACAGGTAAGTACTATTTTTTAATAAATCCAAGCTGCTAATCTTCCACAATAATCTAAAATACAGCATTTCTATAGCCATTTAGCGGTACCGCAGTGATACGTGGCTCTTTGAATAGAACTGATTAAGTGACAGAGCAGGTTTGTTCAAACTCAAACGTTGAACCAAACTTGAACAAAATGAACCAGGCTTTTTGAAATACCCCAAAATTTGAGCGTTACAATATCAGATTTAGGCAGGACTTATTGTTTTGTTGCTTGGTTCCTGCAGTTCTGGGTTTGGAATAGCTTCGATTTCCGGACAACTCTGGTGATAAACCCGAGAAGTAAACTTAAGATAAGTAAACTGCTGTCTTTACATTTACAGCAGACGACTTATTCAGAAGTGCTTAGTCTTTTCTGTAGTAGATAAATCCTCACTTTAGTATAAATAGCCACACCATGTGGAGAATGGGAAGTACGCCAGAGAGTCCAATACTTTGGACGTTATGAAGCTAGATACGGTGATGAACGTGAATAAAGTTAAACGTGAAAGCTGAAATATTTCTACTTTTATTTGTTAATAAACATCCATTCCTGCATTTCAGGCCTGGAACACATTCCAAAAAGCATTTACCATGTTGGGGTTCCTTTGCCCCGGAGCGTTCGGCCGTCCTCGCCGGTCGCCATTACAGAGCTATCGGTGAGGCGGCTTATATCCAATATCCTGGTTGCGACCTGATTCCGAACAGCTGCTTCTCGTGCTATATGGGCATGGGTTTTAGCGCTGTTCGGGACCAGGTCATCTTCATTCCACCGTCATTCGATCTCCGTTTGGTACGCGCACCTTTAGGGATAGTGGTAACGTTCCGGGGGGCTTTTAATACCGAAGGATAGGTATGGGGGCGGGGGCTCCTCCGTCGTCCGTACTCAACGAGCCTCACTCCAGCCGGCTGCTCGTCCTAAATGGGCCGCGCCCCCAGCTTGGCTCACACTCGCCCCCTGGCGCTTCTGAGCCTCCCTCTAGTCGGCTGCCCTCTCGAAATGAGACGCGCCCCGGCTAGAGCGGCCACCCGGCTGCACGTTCGAATAATACGCGCCCCGGCATGGCTTTCCCGCGCTACATGCTGATTTGATCTCACCTTCGCCCTCTGGCGTTCGGAATACCTTCGTGCCTTGTCACTTGGAAGTCGTCCCAAGTCGTGCTCTCTGCACACTTGCCCCGTTGGCGCTACGGCGCCCTCTTGCGATCATTTCGGATGCAACACTATCGGCGCGCCCCTTCATCCTTTTGTTTTTTTGTGCTCAGGAGTCTTACGCTCTGCTCTTTATCCCTTTTCAGTTGTTCTATATTATTTCCTCATTATTATTATACGTCGTGGGATACGTCTATCCTGCGTACTCGGGTCCTACCCAAAAACAACCACATCTCGTAACACACAACGTCCATTTCACCAAGGAAACCAATGAATAACCTCTGTTTTTGGTACAGTAAAGTTGTAAGCGGTGTTTGTGAATGTAACTCTGTATTGTAGAGCTGGATAAAGGTTGGATAAAGTAATCCCTTACCCACGTGCCCCTATCAGATACTGCCGAATGAGCGCTCTCGATGCAGTGCCGTCTGAGGGAGCGTAGAGAGATCACCCCTCCTCAGTTCAGGCTTGTCCCCTTACCCTTTATGTACTGAAATTCCTCCAGATTCTGACAAACAAAATGTGAATGGGTCCTGGGCAGTTTTGTTACAAACACACCTCCGTGCAGACCGTTTCTGGAGCTAGACTCACTTCAGGTCAGTTTTGGGGCTGTTTGGAGGGCTCTGGGTTTGTTTGGCGTGTTTACGTGATGCAAAAGAAACCGTGACTCAGTGGTCTGAGGGCACTTCAGATGCTGCATCGGTCCGGATGTGAAAATGCCCTCAAGAAACGCGTCAGAACAACCTAGCCTGCAACAAACTGTTCGGAAAGGTCAGAGTGATTTCATACTTAATGTACTCAGGCCTGAGAACATGTGTATAGTAATAATGATTGATTTACTTGATTTTGAACTTTGGTTTCATCCGTCGGTCACCTACTGCACTGGAGCATCTGCAACAGACTCTGGATTTATACGGTGTTTACAAAGCTGGTCAAACATCCCGTCCCTACCAAACGACGCCCTCATGTATTCGTGTCGGCAGCTGAGAGGGAGTGGGATACTCAAGGCTAAAAAATGCCACACGCACTAGATCTGGTGAAATTACATTGAAAACGCGTTTTTATTTTCTTCTCTCCAGTTAGCCAGTTGTGTTCCAGGGGTGACTGAAATTCAGCAGAAATTGTTTCTTAATTCTTTCTTAATTTCCTCATATTATCTTCCTCATTCGTCTCATTTTAATTGCCAGAGCTGACTTTGTTTTTCCAGTCTCCTCACTGTAGTAAATCTGCCACCTTAAATAAGATCAATGCGCCGTTCCCTGTAAGTGCCCGATAATTATTCAGTGTGCTGTTTCTGTGTGAACCTACGATTGAATTCCTACATTTCAGTGAAGAACAATAAAAAAAACGGTGATTATAGAAGAAAATAGCGTTTTCTTTCAAACAATAATAATAAGACCCTTAACCCACAATGGCTTGGATTGTAAGACTGTATTAATTTTAAGACCCTCTGGATAAGGGCGTCTGCTAAATGCCGTAAATGTAAATGTAAATCTCTATTTTTGTTTTTTCTGTGTAGCGTCTGTGCATTCAAACTATGATTTAAAATGCATTATTTGCATCAGTGCTATTTAGATAAGCTTCGCTGCCCATCGAGTTCTCTCGCTTTTCGCCTCATCACATTCAAGGAGATTTTCCTTGCCACTGTCACCCTAGGCTTGCTCGGTTTGGCCCGTGAGCCTGGCAGTTAGTGAAACTGCTTCGATCGATGGTTCATTGTGAGAAAGCTTTAAAACAAATCTGCCTTTGAGTTTGACATTGCTTCAGGATCCGGATTCACCCAGGCTTCATCTGCTGTCTGGACTCACTGCCATCCAGAGTGAAAGCTTCAATTATTTGACATTTCGCGCACTGGCATGGTAACAACCCTGGTACATTTTGTGTGCCACTTCATAGTTAGTTGCGTGCTGCATAAACATGATAATACAGGGACAGGAAATGGGAGCGTTATTTTGGTTAGATTAGGAAATCTGCAGGGGGAACTTTAGGGATGCCAACTGATCGAACACATCTTCGGAATATTGGATTTAACTGGTGTACCCCCAGGAAACCCTCACAGACCCAGCGAGAACATGTGGTCCTCGTCATGAGCCCGGGTCCAAGGAGCTTTAAACTTCACCCTAACTTGTAACTTGACTGAACGTGCCTGTACAGTGCGTATCTACGCTCTGAATCCTTTGTGTATCTACAATTCAATAATGTCTTCTTCTCAACTGAGGGATTTTTTGGAAACGGATAGGAAGTAGTCAGTAATAAGAAATGGGTTATGGAGAACATTATGGCTCACACCCTCACATCAACATTCATCAAGATTGCAGGACTTCACTGGAATATAATAACGGGTGTGTCTGCATGGTAATTGTTGTATCTGGGGAGCGCAGTCGGGCAGTTTATGTATTTTCTAACGCTAATCGCACAAATCGTCGTTGGTAGACCGCGTTCGAATTCACGTCGCTACGCTCTCCAAAGCTTTTTGACTCTCTGTGCCTTTTACGTATCTAGTGATTCTCCACTTGTTCATAAATGTCCATTTCATGCAGTGGCTTATTTAGTTCCATAAACAGAATGCATTAACCTTATAGTATGTCATGTCCTGCATGCAATAAAGGTGCTTTCTTTGTATTCATGTTTATTTTTAGTGCAAACAAGTCACCAAGGCGTCCCAAGTCGTTCAGTTAACGAAGCCCCAAGTTTTCAACGGACTAAGCATTTTGTTTTTGTTTTAACTATGTATTATTTAACACACAACATGATTTTGAAGTGCTTTAAGTGTGTAAGTTGGGCTACACTTTGATACGTAGAGTGTATCTAAAACTCTGGGTTTGTATCTGAACGTATATCCCCATTACAGATCAGAGAGCTCCTGTACAGTACAGCTCCTTTATTGCATAAAATGCTTCAGTTGACATTATTCCTCATGGGAAAACGTGACATACCAAGGTATCAGCGTAAAGGCCTTTTCACACAGGGTCCGATTTTTCCTTCACAACGAGTCTGAAGCTGCGTAAGGTCTTTAATCGGATCCTGTTCTAATTTCTGTCTTAAAATCAGACTGACCAATCAGAGCTCGGTTGCCGGGCAGAACAGCTCATCCTGTTAGTAGCAGAGCACAAGAGCCTCAGAGCAAGAGGGCACTTGGTGCTGAGGTTTCGCTACGTTGAAATGCGTATCCTTTTTTTTCCATGTGAAAAAAATCGTACTTTGTGCGAAAAGGCCTTAGCACTTAACACTTACATGATAATGTAACAACACAGTGCCCAAATACACTGTTATCTGTAACCCCTTATCTGTAGAGTGTGACTGATCCATTGAAGCATTTTACTGTAAACTGGGAAGAATTTTACCCTAACCAGTGCTAACCAGAACGACTCTATACTCTAAAAACTATAAACATACAAGTCTGCTCAACCAGCATGGCCACAATCAGCCACCCACATAGCATGTGGAAATACGATTCAGAGACCTTCTTATCAGCAAGAGGGCGACAGGTAAAAATGTGGAAATGTGTCAGGTTCTAAAAATAGGGCCGGCTGGCTAGACAGCAAAGAATGATATTGGTGTTTCTGTGGCGTAACATAATAGAAAGGCGGAAGAATAATAAGTAAAAAAAATGATAAAATATATATATATACAAAAACCTGTTGCTATTAGAGATTGTAGCTGCAGAGGCTGGTTTTATTTCTTTAATGAAACGGTTGCTTTGAGCTCAGGACACGTTCTCCTGCTCCTGTTTTTTGTTATTTTAAAAATCTTTTTAAACCCACCTCAAAAACACAGAGGCAAGTTTCGGACCATTAAAGCCCCCCGATGACGGAACGAACAGAGGAAAAAGTTCAATCTTTCCACACTTCAGTCTTTCCACCTTATTCTCCACCACCAAAAGAACGGAACGGCTTACTTCTGTGTGGCACACATTATACTGCTCACAAAAATGAGGGGATGGCCCAAAACGAAATATCCCACAATGAAATATTCCCTGATTAGTTTGTGGCGTACACTACGGTGAACATAGCTTGTTAAAATAAACAGAGGAAGCCAGTGACCAGTGCGGGAGAGGAGCATTCTTTTGGTCAGACTGGGAAAGCTGCGGCGGCGCGCTAACTGTAAACACATCCGCGGCAGAGTTTACTGAACGCATTACACACTCCTGTTGCTTACCTTACACAAAAGCGAGACTGTCTCTGGTCATAAACTGTTAGACACAGCTTTAGAGAGGAGGCCAAGAGCTGGCTGATCATGATGTACAAACTTACATTTGGCAGAGCGTCCCATTTCGCTATACTGTACCTTCCCACAAAATAGAGCCAACAATCTGAATATACTTCACAAGCTGACGATAATCATCGGAGGAAAGGGATTGTGATTTGAAGAGCTCATTACATTCTGTACGTTCTGTAAAGCAGGTCATTTACTGAAATGGACGTTGACCAGACGTTATCTGAGTCTTTTTGCGCTATTGCAAGGTAAATATGAAAGGTATTTTCACGAGACAACCGTGGAACACTAGCATCTAAACATCATCTGAAGCCTAAAGTGTTCTACACATCACTCCCACCAAGAAATACATGTTTTTGCCCACCCCCGTGGTGCTTCAGTTAGAAACACGCTAACAATCACACACGCACTGTAGAACCAAAACATAAACAAACACCTCTCTGGCTGCACACAACCAAGAGGGCATGAGTCTGGCTGAAGGGCATGATGGCACTTTTAGAGAATCCTTTAGAGATTTCTGTAACTGTTTTTGTTCATGTGAAAGACACTAATGAGTCAAAACATCACAATCACTTACAGATCAAATAACGTTAACTGTTATATCCTATATAAGGGCATGTTGGTAAGGTTCCTACCTTTTCCCTTGCAGCGCTGCCTCGCTGATTGCTGATACAGAGCAACCGGTGAGACGGCTTATAAACAGTGGCTAGTTAACGGCCTGATGACGAACACCTGAGCCTTCCTCTGCTTAAGCAGGAGTTCTAGCAGTGTTTGTGTCCGGGTTGTTTCACTCCACCGTGCACCGTACTACCGGTGCGCACGCGCTCAGGCGCACCTTGACACGCTGGACGTTTGCTCGCTTAGGTTGCTGGCTAGTTGGTGACGTCCTGGGGCTTTTAATGCTGATGGACGGGTACGGGGGAAACCCCTGAGGTATTTAGCGTTTGAGGGACACTTTTTGGACGTTTCTGTGTCCTCTCAGTTTGAGACATGCCCCGGCTAGAGCCGCCACCCGGCTGCCTGCTGAAAATATACGCGCATGGTTTTCTCGAGCTACATGCGCGCTCGAGTTCACGCTCGCCCCCTGGTGCTTCGGCGCCTTTCTCGATCGAGTCGCATTCGCCGCTGCACGCACGCTCCGGCACCTTCGTCCCAGTCGGCTGCCCGCTCTCAATAAGAGGTGCCCCGGCTTGGGTTCCGCCTCCCGGCTGCACACTTTAAAATAAGACGCGCCCCGGCTTGGTTTTCCTGCACTGCATGCGAACACGGGCTCGCGCTCGGCCTCTGGCGTTCCGGAGTGCGACCGTGCGTCCCTAAACTGCACCTCATCATGCCTTTTGCACGTTCGCCCACAGTCCTGTATGGACTCTGCCGCTTCCTTCCCCGGCAGCTAATGGCGCCCGGGAGTCGCGGCTGGTAGGGGCTGCACCCTGGACCCGCGGCTCGTGAAGCTCGCATTATGGGTACATAAGGCCAGAGGGGTCGCTATCGGCACCGAACCCCATATCTGGTCATAATGGGCAGCCCCCTGACATTCACCGCGATTTATTCACGCCTTGCTCCCACCTGGGATGCAACACAGCGGCACGCCCTTTCACCTTTTTGTTTTCATATGTTAGAGAGCCTTTCGCTCCTTTTCCCCCCTTTTCCATTATTATTATACGCCGCGGTGGGATTCCTCGGTCCCGCATACTTGGGTCCTAACACATCCCGTAACATGTCTTTTTAGACAGTGAGTAAACAGTCTTGTTTTTATAATCAATGTCTAATGTTAAATGCTTTCTTCTTCTAAAAAGAGTGATCGAAATTTAAAACGAACTGAAACTTTAGGATTAACCAAACATGATATACTGGCCCAAATCAGTGTAATTTAAGTCCGGATTATTTTCCTGTTCTCATACGTTTGGACAATTTTTCATTTAATTTAAGATAATAAATGCTTTAAAAGAAAAAGCTAAATTAATTCTATCTATCGATTCAATAGTGGTGTGGCAAGACCAGGACGAAAAACTCAGCAGCAGAGTCATGGGGTCAGTGTTTGGAAAATCTGAAGAGCTTTTTAATAATCTGACATTCTGCATGATTTATTCGATCTTATTAATTGCACACAAACAAGCCATCGCGCAACGAGTGTAGGAGAATCACTGCTCTGAACTTTCCATTCATAAAAATCACATTTGTTACAAACCATCCCGAGAACGTCTGGACTGAACGTTTATTGGAGACCGAGAGGGTTCCAGGGCCGTATATTAAATAAGTAAATAAAGAAAGAATAAAAAGTCCAGCCCTAGCAGGTGTCAGACTTTAATTTAACAGTTGCTTTTAAATAACCTGGAGTTTACAAAGACTAAAACCTGGAATAAACTAAAGCTTCTTCCATTGGGAAACGACAGGTCCCTTATAGAGCCCTGGTTCATGTCGTTCTTCTGCCCCGTGTCATTTTAACAGATCGAAACTAAATTACAAATACATGTATATAAAATCTTCAAACAAAAATCGCTGTTTTTACTGAATATCAGCTTTTCTAACTGTTAGTTGTTGGCCTTTATTACCTTTGTTGTTTAGTTGAATTTTATTGACGTCTACACCATTTCTCTATTAATTTCCGAATTAATTTAACTCGAGTTCCAGCTGTTGCTCACGTCACACGTCTCTGTTTACGGCGTGTCGTCCAAATTGTAGTAAAGCATAAACGGGACAGGAAAGATATCGCATTAAACTGTTTTTACCCCCCATCCGATCTCCGATCCAGTGATTTTGCCACATATCGGTGCCGATACCGGTACAGTATATCGGATCGGTACAGCCCTACTTATTACCTACAAGCCAAATGAATTAGTTACCGTTTATGCATTACATTTTATACAAGCTTTACCGAATTACACATACATTTGATCACACTCTATTTAATTTATATGTTTTTGTATGTTTACTTGTCCAGACATTTCCATAAACAGACTGCAGTTTAGATACTTTATACAAATTATTTTAAACAATATATTTATTTTAAACATTAAGTACAGAACTGGACCAGAGCAACCACATTCCTTCTTATGTTTTATCTTTTATAAAACTTAAAACACTTTCTGAGAACAGAAACAAAAGTAGAACTGTGAGGCTTTTTGTTTTAAACCTATAAAGACTGTGATTCTCTTTTCGGTCAGCAGGGGTCGCAAGGGTTCGCTCGTACTAGATCCAGTCATTCAGATGGGAATTGGAGACGTAAGATTTTATTTTCAGAACATTGATCGGATGGATGTTAAATTGTGTTACCGTTTTAAAAAAAAGTTTGATCATCTATTACTGTTTGAATAAATAAATAAATAAATAAATAAATAAATAAATAAATACTGGTCACAATTAGGGGAAGGTTTAAAATGTAATAATCCATAACGGAATATGTCCTAATATTTGTAAGCGGTGAAATTTATTCACATTTTATCTTACTACTTCTCCATTTATTTAGTCATTATTTAGTTATTTTTGTTGTATATTGTTATATTCTTTTGCGCTTGTAATTATTATGTTGACATACGGGACGACGTGAGGGGTTACGTTTTCCACATATTTTTCAAAATGTTTTTTAATTTTTTTACAGTCCGGGATCAATGTGTATGATTTTAACTTCTATTCTTCAGCAGTTGTTCATCCAGCAAGCCATTAAAAACAGCAAACCTTTATTTCCCCCGTGCCTTTTTCATCACAAATGAAGCGACATCAGCAAATTTCAGAGCCAATTTTGCTGTCACAAGTTTCTTCTATATAAGGAAAACAAATGTTATAGTAAATGTTATATCTAACTGTAATACCACCGTGACGAGCTCAACTAAAGCCAAAGAGAGTTAGAACAACAGAATCACAAATATCACAGCAAATGAATCCTTTTTTTAACCTCCAGTTGATCTGGACAAAAAATATGCCGTTATATAAGTTTGGCAACGTTTTTGTGTAAAAAAAACAAACAAAAAAAAAACGATCCAGCATAAAGACAAAATATCCAGCCATATTCAGCATCACGTGTGTGATTCTTTCTCTTATTATGTGAATGAGGTTTTATTACGATTTTAGTGTTTTATAATCACATACTCATGCCAACGTGACATGCACAGAAGATCTGGGGGGAAAAAAAACCACCATTTTATTTTTATTCAGAGGTATCCTCTTAAATAAAATCCCTCACAAACCACATGGCATTTGTTCTTTTGTTAAAGAGTATTTGAAGAGTATTTATAGATCAAGATAAAATGACGCCTTACTGGACAGAGTATCATGAAACAAAGTTCTCATTAGACCTACAAGCATCGTCATGCGACTTTCCCCCAGATTACCAAAACTTCCCCGTTCGCTCGACCTCACTACGATGAAAAGATCACTGAATCCATCGGCCTAGTAATTAACAACTAATTTAAAAACTAACAAATGATTTAGCTTCATGTTGATTCAACACCAACGAACTAAATTACGCTTAAACATGAAAATGACCTCAATTAGAATCATTACCGTTTATGTCGTTTAGCAGAAGCCCTTATCCGGAGCGACCTACAATTAATACAGTCCAAGCAATTTTGGGTTAAGGGCCTTGCTCAGGGACCCGACTGGCCCTTCTGGTCCATAGTCCAGTACCTTAAGCACTAGGTCTAATAATACATATCTGTTCTCCAGATGGGGTTTGCCTGTACAGCTGTGAATAGCCATGAAGAAAAAGGTCCAGTTTTTTAGGATTGTTGTACATTATTAAACAGGTTTATTCAAATGATTTAAAAAGAATTTCTATCACAAGTGCAGGGCACATTGGCAACCTTAAATTAATCATTTGAGAGACGTTCTTATCCAGGACGTCCTCACAAAAGTGCTTCGTATTCTTCCTAAATCTTACATCTAACAAATCAGAAATGAATTCAAATACAGAATACCAGAACCTTGTCACTACTGGACATCCCAACAACCGTTCTTAGATATTAACTGATTTTTTTCCCTCTCTCTGGATCTAGTGAATCTGGATCCACATTCTCTCGTGCCCTTGCTTTTCAGGCCTTAAAAGGTTCTGTTCCATCATATTTACATTCCTTTATTCAGAACAATACACCTGCACTCCAACTCATGGCGTCTGGCACATCCTTCTCTGAGATTGAACTGTGTCTGCAGGGCCAGATCTCAGTGCTTTAGTGTCCTGGCTCCTCATTGGTGAATTGAGCTTCCCACAGCAGTCCCAACATTGACCCCCATTGTCCCCGCTTCGAACAATACCGAGGGTAATTTTAGCTCCTGTTCTTTACAGGGTAGTGAACGTCTTGCTGCCTAATGTAACACGGTTATACATTAAAGCAACGCCGGATAATTCCCTCACCCTGCCTGGACAAAATGGAACATTTAGTTCCTCCAGTCCCATGTTTATTCGTGCCTAATCTTGAAGTAAGAGAAAGTAAGCAAGTTAATAAGTTTGTGCTGATTGTGATTACATTGTGAGCCTGCGTGCGTCGGTTAAATGTCTACGTTTTGGCCAAAAAATGGTAATTTCGGTCCAACCCTAGAGTTGAAAATCCCCCACAGAGCAACTCCAGGGGCTTTTTTGCTGTGCGTTCGCACCAACAGTAGGAACGCTGTGTGTACTGGTGCATTGATGCATTTGAATATGCCAGTTAAGTTCAACACAGGACCAAGAACCATGTCCCACCATGCCCGGGCCACACCAGAGGGCACTAAGTCTCTCCCTCTTTCGCCTGGCAGGGGGCGATGTGATCTTAAGTGACTCTGTGATCTAAGTGAAGATCTTAAAGTGACGTGGGATGAAATAATGCAGACATGCATACTATTATTTATCTGTTAATATTTACTTTATTTTATTTCCGTTTTGATTTAGGCTTATCGTCCAAGCCACCCAAGCAGGTCGGGTCCCTTTTTGAGTCTTGGCCCTCTCAAGGTTTTTCCCTTTCCACTGTTGCCCTAGGTTTGCTCACTTTGGGACTGGCCCTAGAAAGTAATCCAGCACTGTAAAGCTGACTTGACTTATCCTTGAACCTTTGGCAGCAGTAATAACCCAGCCGAGACCAGCATTTGTTGTGTTTCAGCCACTGGTATGCTGGTTAATCAGCTTCGCCAACAAGAACATTCAGGTTGACCAGTTAAACCATCATCAGATCAGCACCTACCAGCATGAACCACATCGGAGGAGCCGGTTAAGCAAAACAGTATGACTCACAGGAACAATTAGCATGGTGCTCATAAAAGGACGGGTATCTGGGGTGTTAATATTTATCCTCATGTTGGCTTGGCCTCTGCAGGGAACCAACAGAAAGGAACAGTACACAGTTATTTAGCCTGGTTCAAAAGCAATATAACACACACCTAACTGCCCACACTTTTGTACTTTCGTACGTGACCGGAGCTTCTCACTGACCACATCACTGGGTGTTAGATCAATATCACATTTCCACTTCAGTGTACTCAGACAGCATTTTAGCCGGAGAGACTTTCGTGAGGCGGAATAAATCTCGGAATAAGGGTTTTTAAAGGAGGAGAGAGAAATATAAATGCTGAGTTTTATATTTCGGTTATTTATTGATTTAGAGTTGTAGGAAGAACGTCCAGAACCACAGCTGAACAAAGGCGTTAGGGTAAGTAGTACACGGTTTGTAGGCTTTCATATCCCTTCCATAAATCGGACTCGCTTAGGAGAGCTTTGAGACCTGCTAGTAAAGCTTAGCACACAAAATACAGCACACTGTTAGACAGGCCTAGCTTAACAGTGCAATGCAGCTACGAGAACAGTCCTGTTGCTGTATCAATGCTGTCGCAATCGAACCCGGGTGCTTCCCGTTTACCGTTTCCTTGCCCGCCATAACCAGAACAGAAATCAGCACAAGCCAAATGGATAGCGAGGGTCTATTAGTATTATCTCCTATGGGAAACCTGTTAGCTTGTTCCAGCATATTTAAATCCCACAGTACTTTCCCTAACTAGACTTTATAGCGGCTGCACATCTTCACAACATCAGTGAGGTCAACACAGCTCGAACGCTGCAGCAGTTTAGACTTTCTGATTTCCTCTTCCGCTTTCCTTATGCCCTTGTTCTCCTGTGCGTCTGTAGTTGGTTCCCGGGTTACTTCCTTTCCCCTACGCGCATTTTCCTAAGCAAAAAAGGAACGAAATGCTTTCTGCGCTATGAAGATGAACTTTCTCTAGAGCTATGCACGATAATTAAGCAACAAAGAATGCGGGTGCTCAGTTGTAATGTTATTCTGAGGAAGGAGAGGCCACTGGGTGGATCATAGGGACTGTGGTGGACTAGAGCTTAAGGTACTGGACTATGGACCAGAGTTCACGTTCCACCTCTGCCCCGGTTGGGTCCCTGAGCAGGGTCCTTAACCCAATCCCTTTCTTAAATTGTAAAACTGTATTAATTGTATGTCGCTCTGAACAAGAGCGTCTCCTAAATGTTGTGGAAAGAATATCAATAGATAAATAAACAATAGTTAAATTAAAGCAAATTTAGCAATAACACCTGAACTAACAGAATCAAACATAAATAAAATAAAATAAAAGCAGCTGAATATTGGCAGGAATATTGAGAGGAACTAAAAGATATTTAAACTGCATTTCATGAACACGTTTTATTCAGTCGGTTATGTATTAGGTATTTTTTGTATTGTGTGTTATTTAGATGGACTTGATTCGGACTGTGTTGTGGTACCAATAAAAAAAAATTAAAAAAAACAACAAACGCTTTCACTTTAAATTCTCAAAAAAATTGATCGATAAAAGCATCTATTCAAGAAAAAAGCCCAGGGGGGATGGAAATAACAGGAAATGTACCCAGTTCACCATTTGTTTTGGAAACTTCCGATTGGAGAAGCGTTAAAAGCCGCCCCCCAATCCTCCCCTTTCAACGTGAACGATCTAAATATAATAAAAAGTTATGCTGAATTAATTCATTTCATCCAAACAGAAAATTCGAAGATTGTATTTAAATCTCCAAAGTCATGACTCTGTCAATTTTATTATTATTATTATTAATAATAATAATAATAATAATAATAATAATAATAATAATAATAATAGTCAAAGTCATGACTTTTTTAACTTTGGAGATGTGAAAAATTATTTCAGTTTTGTAAAAGCTCTTGATTTCTAGTTAAACGCATTAAATCATGTTGAATTTTGCGAGATGAGCCTTTTTTCCCGCAGCAGAACAAATTTAGCAATATTTTCCATTCATTGATTTGTTTACCATTGACCACCACTTATTGATTTTCCTTTTTTTTCCCTGTTTAATTGAAGAGGTTGTAGAAAGTGACTCCATTTAACGCTTTGCCTTTCACAACATGATGCTCTTAATGATTCAGAAGAGCTCAACGCCAGAAAAACGACGCTCAGCGTTCAGTCTGCTTACGCTGATGCCGCATGCGTTTAATGGAACTTCATGCACCAGAGGAGGTAACGTGCGTCATGACATGAGGATGCCAAGAGACCAGAGAACTTAACACACCACAATACCTACTGTAAAGGATGCTGGTGGCGACATGATGTTATAAGGATGTTTATTGGATACAGGTCAGGTGGTTTATGGTTTACATTACACTGAATTTCTGGAGGGAAACCTGTAGCTGTTTGCTAGACATTTGAAAATGAGCAACGACCCTAAATAAATACGCTTTCAAACAAACAATGCAGTGGCTCAATCATAGTAAGATGAATGTCCGTGAGTGGCCAAGTCAGAGCCGTCAACTAATTATGATAGAAAATCTGTCGCTGGACGTAAAAAGAGTTGCCCATTTGCAGCTCAGTGTCTTCCTCAACCTAGGGAGGCACAAAGAGTCATAAACAAAGAGAGATCCATAATGGTAATTGATAATTAAAGCAACGGGTGGCTTTACGGAGGATAAAATCACTGGACTGAAGACAGATTGTAATGAGATTTCATTTCGGACCAAGATTTTTTAAAACTAAGTTTTCCTGGCCGTGTTTACAATTTGGGATGAATCGCTAGCTGTATACTACTGCTTTAGTCAAGTATTACACAAATTCTGCTTACAACCCAGGCTGCGTTTCACAGCGTGTCAAAGACGGGACAAGAACACACTGTGCAAACTGGGAGAGACTAGACTAGCGTGTCTTCAAGTGACATTTATGGGTGTGATTTTCCAGATGTAACCTGCACTGGTCCTGGACTGGCTCTTCGCAGATGCATGTGGCTGCTTCTGTGTCCCTTGAGAGGAAACTTCATGACGGTATTCTGAATTAGAGTGACTTTATTGCTTATTTAAATAAACTTTATTAGCGAAATGTATTAGTGATCGTGAAAAAAAAATTGGTCCAAAAAAAATCCCGTCTTAATAAAATTGGCCACGACTTAAAATGTGAACGGGATAATTAATAATAGTGATATACCAATTAACAAAACATAACACGGATTGCTGCTAAACAAGGCATGCAGTTACATAGTAACTGCAGATAAGTAATTGATTACAGCAGTGCTCCGATTACCACGAGAGGGCATACATTGCTTCCCTGCTGCCCTATAAAAAGGCTCTCAGAGACCGTTTTTGTATAGTGTACCTCTTGGCGCGGGATTGCAGACAGCTTTTAAGCCCTCGTGTCTAATCAGACCACACCTGTAACCGTTTAAACATCTGCCTGCGATGTAACTTCATGCCGAGGTTTGCAGCAATCCAATCGCAGCGTTATTGTCTCGTTAATTACTGCCAAGATCATTTCGTTCCGACACATAATTGCTCTCGTTCTCACACGTTACTAAATCCTTTCAACGCATTAGGATTTTCGCACGTTGGATTTCATTTTTTTTATTTTTAACAATATAAAATCAACCCTTTTTCTTTCACTGGAAATAGTTACAGGTAAAAAGGTACACCAACACTAGCCGTCATGCTGACTGGATGAGTTACCACTTGTTTCTTTTACACAAACGTTGCTCATTACACTACAAAGGAAATGTCACCTAGGCAACACAAGACTTTCAATTCACTGTGATGTTCTACATCACAAAAAAATTGAACAGGTTTATTGAACAGGTCGGAAAAGTATCAGAAGGATGCTGAATATTAATATAGCAAGAAGTGATCAAATCACTTATTATTGCCTTCATAAAACAGTGGCAAAATTATTTTATGTACTGCATCAATGTTCAAAAAAATATTAATTAACGGTACTTCTTCCTCGTTTCACTCTGCAATTCACAATTTACACCCACCGATCACTTTATTAGGTACATCTCCTTGTTTCCACACTTGCTATCCACTTGATCAGCTCCACGTACTATGAGGAAGCACTTTGTACTTTTACAGTTACAGTCCACAGTCCACTTTACTCTGTTCTTAAATGGTCAGGACCACCGCAGGACCAGCACAGATCAAGTCCTATTTGGGTGGCGAATCATTCCCGGCACTGCACTGACACTGGCGTTGTGCTGGTACGAATGGATCGGGCAGAGCAGTGCTGATGGAGCTTTTAATCACCTCAGCGTTACTGCTGGGCTTAAAAAACGTCAATCCACCAGCCAAAAATGTCCAGCCACCAGCATCCTGTCCTTTCCAGGGCCGGATTCTGTCTCTCCCACTGTGCTTGGTTAATCCCCTCCCCTAACGCCCCTCAATTGTCTGAAGTCGGTCTAGAATGTGAGGTAGTGATTGGTTAGATGATTGGCCATGTCTTTAAAACCTTTCAGACCCTCCTTGTTAACTTCTGTACCAGTCTGCTCCCTGTCAACGTTACACCGACGTCTCCCCGCTGGGAGTTTTTTGGGTATAGCATGGTAACTATTCCTGGTTCTAAGGGTGATGGTGGTGGTTTCTTTGTGGAACTTTGTGTTTTTTGGTATTTTCTGCTAATGGAGGAACCCTGAACTGCGTTACTGCATCACAGAAACTATTGCAGATGTTAACCTGCGCACTGCTCTGTTTATCACCCACTGACCGGGTCTTAATCTAGGTTTCTCCACTCCTCCTCCTCCTCCTCCTCCTCATTCTCTCCTCTCCTCTCCTGTCGAGATGCTCGCTGGAAAATAAGGAGATCTGACTAGGCTGGACCAGATGGCGCAGCTGTACTACGGCGGCGGGGGCGCTGGAGGTAGCAGAGGTGGCGGGAGCTTACCGCTCCGGGACCGGATCCGACTGCGGGTGGTGCGCTCCGAGCCGGAGCTTTGTGCGCAGGAGAAAGTCTACCTGAACGCCGTGGAGAGGGGCGACTACGGCAGCGTGAAGCGCGCTCTGCAGGAGGCAGAGATCTATTTCAAGATCAACGTAAACTGCGTGGACCCGCTGGGACGCACCGCGCTACTCATCGCCATCGAGAACGAGAACCTGGAGATGGTGGAGCTGCTGCTGGCGCACGACGTGCATGTGGGAGACGCGCTGCTGCACGCGATACGCAAAGAGGTGGTGGGAGCCGTGGAGCTGCTGCTGAACCACAAGAAACCCAGCGGAGAGAAACAGGTCAGAGCCAGACAGATAGATTAGACTTAATTTCTTATTTACTCACACTGGAGGCTAAGCAAACCAAACTTCCAATACATAACCCAACCTCCAGACTAGTTACAACAGGATATCGCAACTTCAGTCTAACTATAGTCTAGTCAAGAATCACTTGTCAGCTCCACTTACTATATAGAAGCACTTTGTAGGTCCGCGTTTGCAGACCTTAGTCCACCTGTGTTTTTCTAGTTCCTTTGGACCAGCACAGGTCAGGCACTATTTGGGAGGTGAACCCTTTTCAGCATTGCACTAACACTGATGTGTTCTTTGTTACTGCGTGGTGTGCTAATATGAGTGGATCAGATACAGATGGAGAATTTAAACATCTGCCAAACTGCTCCACCTCGTAGATGTAAAGTCCTCTTGTGGTGGTCCTGACTATTAAAGAACAGAGTAAAGTATTTAGAGTGCCCTCCCCACCTTCGGATGCAGAGACACGGGCTACCTTCTAGGTCACTGCGCTGCCTTCAAACAGTCCAAAATTCAGCCGCTAAGGATTGGAACTCACGGTGTGAGCACATCACCCCTGTTTTAGAGCGGCTTCACTGCTCCAGATTGCTATGCGTATTCGCTATAAAGTCATGCTTCTGACCTTTAAGGCTCTTCGCGGCCTGGGTCCTGCTTACCTTTTTGACCGCCTGAGTTGGTATTATCCAGCCAGGAGTCTCAGATCAGCCGGTGATAGACTTTTGGTCCGTCCTAGGTCTAGATTGGGCACCGTGGGTTGCCGCTCGTTTGGTGTCGCTGCCCCTTTACTCTGGAGCTCTCCTGCCTTTCCCAGCGCTCTACTACGTCTCTTTCTGACTTCAGAACCTCTTTGAAAACACATCTTTTTCTATTACATTTTTCTTTCTCTTCATCTTTACCTTTGTAACTGTTGTGAACTGTTGTGTTGATTATGAAATTCTTTAGTAAAGCCACTTTGGGTTTGTGTAAAAGCGCTATTTAAGCACAAGTTATTATTATTATTATTATTATTATTATTATTATTGAAGAGAAGCAAATGGACTACAGGCTGTAATTATAGAACTACAAAGTGCTTCTGCGTGGTAAGTGGAATTGAAAAAATGGACGACGAGTGTAGAAACAAGGATCTGTACTGAATAAAGTGAGATCACTGGTCAAGTGAGATGTTTTGTTGATTTTCTGCAATACACAGCCCATTTAGGAAACCAACTTAACATGCAGTTTCTCTGCATTTTAACACAAGCCATTTAAAACGCATTTGTTGTGTTTAAAGTTTGCGTAATGACTTCTAGCCGACATCATCGCATAAACGGGTCTTATTTAAATTTGCTCCCTGCGGAGTCATTTCGTTTAGAAAATGAACATTCATTTCTTAATTGCTCAGGGAGCTCAGGTGGAACAGAGGCTCTAACGTGCTCAGAGTTCTATTTAAACCGAGAAGTGAGATCCGATAAGAGTAATCGAATTCAACCAAAATGAGGTTAAAACAGTGAATTGAAATTGGCATGAAACAGTGGTACAGGGCCACACTGACGATATTTGTCTATTTAATATGTGGGTAGATAAATCACGGACACTCACCGACGTCCCGAAAAGTATCTACCGTCCCACGCCACTTAGTAACACTAGGCTTGTTGATTCATACTTGAGGCAAGACTTGGGTTTGTTGGCAACGCTGCCACCACGCAGCGTGTCTGCACCGCCCAGCTCACGTGGCAGGTAGGATAAAGTTTCATTTGAAAGTACGGTTAAAAAGTGACAATACAAATGCTGCCAAAAACATGTCGTGGCCACACATTCACCCAGGTCCAATCGATTTTCTATTCATGATTTCTATATTGTTCTAGGGTGGCTCGGTCAGTTCCATCCCAGGTGGAGCGGCCTGGGTTCATGGCATGTCAGATGTCCTCCCCATGGCCCTGTGGGTTTCCTCCCACTGTCCAAAAACATGCTTTGGTTCATTGATTACGCTAATGTGACCCTAGTGCGTGAGGGCGTGTCCCCTGTCTAGCTTTGTCCCTGCTTTGTGCCCTGTGCTGCTGGACAGGCACCGGCTCCCTAAGCGTAAGGAGTGGATCTACGGATGCATATTTTTCTCCCCGTGATTCACACGATTGATTTAAACCCTTAAGAGCGAAGCCTTTAAAGAATCAATACATTTCTAATAATACATTTAGATAAGAAAGAGATTATTAACGGATAAAATAACGTCAGTTAAATACGCCAAATGTTTGTGGACACCATTTCTAATTGCCGTTCTTTGTTATTACAGGCGTCCTCATTCCCAGCATGTCCAGACATGAAGCGTTCTAGGCTGTAATGCTGTAATTAACCCAACCTCATTTGTTCAATCCCAAAACACTAAATCCCATTTAACGTTAAGGCCTTATGTAAGCCCGTGAATCAAGCAAAAAAAAACCCCGCAAGGTTAACATAAATGGTAGTGTAGTAGGTAATAATGTTTTGTCTTATTCATAACATTTCTCTCATAGTTTCTGTTGCAGCGATGACATTTCCCACACAAACACAAATTACCCAAGCCTCCTGACCTTTCCTGTTTGTGAGATTTGAGGTTTTTTTTTTTTTTCCTCGAGGTTTTCTTCAGTCATTAGAGCGACTCCCACTGCTCCCTCCATCTTTAATCAGTCCTCCATCTAAACCTCGAAGAGTGCCCATTTCCTCAGTGATTCACTGTCAGATTACCGCCAGGCCTCAGATCCGATGACAGCTGTGTGAGACACGGCCGGAGATGTTGGTCCAGTGTTTCTCCTCCCAGCCATATTCAGTGTTTTTTTTTTTTTTTAATTGAATTCCAGTTAACGTTTAAGACTGCAGATGGATGATTCTGGGAAATGGACAGGAAGGATGGGAGGACTGTCTGTCTCTTTGCCCGTCCCACGTCCATTCCTATGACCTTTTGATATGCAAATCACCAAAGTAACGTGCACAGGCCACACGCCGGTGAGCCGTCTCTTTGGAGAGGGTTATTTGCCTCGACTTCTACGTCGTGAGAAGATATCGACCAACATTGTTATTCTTTTGTGCTTTGCAGCTGTGGTATCGGAATAAATGATTACACGCCGCCACTTAAGGATCGATACGTGTCTGTTTTGGTTCCCTGTGGTTCACCGTATTGATATTAACGCTTAAAAGACGCATTCCAATGTCTGTGAAGGATCAATTCATTTTTACACACGGCATCGTTCCGGTTCCGTAATGGTGCCGGCGTCAGGCTCATGCTAAACCCATACACACAGCAAGCAAACAGAATAATAGTGATGATCCAGTGATACCGTTACAGTCTTGAATATGGTTTTATAGTTTCAGTAGACGCACCGATAGCGGCTATTGGATGGGTGCGTCTCTCAACGTAACGCTCCCTGATCACTCCCGTCATCATCATATTCATTTCATGGTTGAATTTGGCAGAATTCATCATTATCTTGTCCTTTTTGTCTGCTCGCTCCTACTCGTTCCTATTAACAAAGATGCTAATCACTCTCGTCCTCTAATTCTCATCCTCTCTCACATCCAGTCTCTTGGGAGTTCTGTCATGCACATGCGTTTGTAGCAAGTCTTCAACGATAAATCCTCATTCAGTGCTTTTGTTTCTCTTAATCACACCACTCCGTCTCTGTTTTTCCCCGCTCTCGCGCTTACTTTTCTTTGTAGTCGCTTGACAGGTGCTTTTGCGTCTCTGCTAAGCTACCCGCTGTAGCGCATTCACGTTAGCGGCAACCTCAGTTGCTTTTTGGATTTGTTTAAGCTCTTAGCATTAATTGTCATCATTCGATTTCGCCTTAAGATAAATCCTCAGCTAAGGAGAAATGTAACGATTGGCAAGATTAAGAGCTTGAACAAAAGTTGACAAAATGCAGGAGAGGCACAACAAAAGCTGACGGATTTATATTTGATGCAGTCGTACAATAGTTTGGGTCCATAAGCCAGTACCTTTACGGCTCCCCTTCATGTTCAAAGAGGTGAGACTTTAGACTTCTGAGAAAGGAACAGAGCCGCTTGGCCATTCTGACTGGTCTGATTGGGAAGCTCGTTTGACCTTGAAGCGTGAAGATCTGACCTTCAGGACATGGCTCAGAAAAAGTGTCCGAGATAACACGGAGGAGAACATGTTGAGTCTTGAGCTACGACGAGTTGTGCATTTCGTCCTGAAGAGCCAATGGAGTCTCAGTCCCAGCGAAACAAGAAGGCTCACGAGCGAGCAAAGCATTGTGGTAATCAGGTGTGGACCTGATGAGCGCCTGTATGAGGATCTGGTTCCAGTGTTTAGCGACTGGCGTGTTCCGACGATGATCTGTGCAAGAATGTAACGGAGCAAGAGAAATCACTCCAAGATTTTTCCCCGCGAAGGCCAGATGGACAGCGAGTCCCGTCTATGTTGGTTACAGCGGCAGGTTTGCTGTTTTTGAGTAGCAGACATTTAATAAGACAGATCATTTTTGGTTGAACCTTGGTAGGCGGATATATGAGATCAAATGTATTTCAAATAGCCGCCAAAACAATTTGTGAGCAGTGCATTTGCAGGTACGCAACACGGCCAAAACGTACATCCAAAACATGGGCGTTAATATGTGACCCGTCCCATTTTTGCTGCCGGACCAAACGCTTTGTTCTGCTAACAGATTTTGGAGCAGGACTGTGGGGTCGGACAATAGGTCCATGTCTCTCTTGTATTTCCAGTGCATTTTCAAGGTGCCTGATTTGAGTCTGAGGCCAAAGTTCTGAAGTTCAAAGTCTCAATCAAAGTTACCAAACTCATTCTCTATGGCCTTTACATTTTCCTCATTTAGCCGACGCCCTTATCCAGAGCGACTTACAGCTCATACAGTCTTACCATTCTAGCCATGGAAGGTCCTTGCTCAGGGACCCAACTGTGGCACCTTGGCAGAGGTGGGATTTGAACCCTGGAGCATCAGGTCCAGAGCCCATTATCTTAACGGCTAGGCTACCACAGTCCCCACTGCCCATGGCCTTTAAGCAGAAAAGGCCAGAAAGTTAGTGAAGTAGAAATGTGTGATCCTGAGAGTCCTTGGGGTGTCGGTACGAGCCATTTTACTGCAACTGTGGGGAGTCCAGAGTCAATACAGGCCGATCCGAGGCGAAGGTGGGGAAGTCCCAGCCAACCCACCAAATATAGTTGCAAATATACAAGAGCAACAAAGGGATTAGTAGTACAGGGTGAGTCGAAAGTCCCAGGACATCCTTTTGTTTGCGAAACAAAAGGGACAATGGCGTATGTGAGCACCCCAGGATTATTGGGTGGGGGCTTCTATCTTTTAGGCCATGTCCGGAACATGAACAACAGCATCTCGAAAGCTGCCAAATTGGATCAAGGGTAAGTTGTTCAAACGGGAAGGCGGTCATGTAGGATATCAGATAAGACCAAAATTGTCTCATAAATCGATTGTTGCAATCAGATTTGCAATAGCTCAACTTTTGTGGTTTAAAAGTTATCAACACAGAACGTTCTAAACTTTTGTTTTTCCTCACAGGTAGCTAAAGATGAAAACGGCCTTGATTTGAACTCGGTACCTTTCCGTTAGCAGTCCAGAGCCAGATATATTAGGCTGTGATGTATTAGAGTGGACGGCAAATAGTTTTTTTTTAAAAATAAAGTGTCCTGTTCGTTTTCGTCCGTCTTCTCCGTAACCAGGTGCCACCTATATTGCTGGACAGACAGTTTTCCGAATTCACGCCCGACATCACACCCATCATCCTGGCTGCCCATACCAACAACTACGAGATCATCAAGTTGCTGGTGCAGAAAGGCGTGTCGGTGCCCCAGCCCCACCAGGTGCGCTGTAACTGCACAGAGTGCGTGTCCAGCTCGGACGTGGACAGCCTGCGTCACTCGCGCTCCCGCCTCAACATGTACAAGGCCCTGGCGAGCCCGTCGCTCATTGCGCTGTCCAGCGAAGACCCCTTCCTCACGGCGTTCCAGCTCAGCTGGGAGCTGCAAGAGCTCAGCAAGGTGGAAAACGAGTTCAAGGCGGAGTACGAGGAGCTGTCACAACAGTGCAAACGCTTCGCCAAAGACCTGCTGGACCAGACGCGATCCTCCCGGGAGCTGGAGCTCATCCTTAACTTCCGGGACGACGTCAGCCTGCTGCAGGACAATAGCAACAACGAGTTGGCACGCCTCAAACTAGCCATCAAGTACAGGCAGAAAGAGGTAGGAACCTTTGTGCTTTCTATGGAAGGCTTTTCGGGAGCTTAACGCCTCCAGACTGACACCATCCCCAAGATTGAAATGTCAATTTCCTCACAGGTCATGTCGTTTAGGAAATTGCACACGTGGACAGGACTCCTGAATCCAACAAAGAAGGCGTAAATTCCCATAAAATCAGCATTCCGAATTTGCATGTGGACATGGATTCCAGATTTTCTACTTTAACCCAAGTCTGCTTTTTGAACCCTGCTCAGGAATGGCCATGCCTTCATATTTTATCCAGAGTATGACAAAGCCTAGACCTCATGTTCTTGGACTCTGAGCTGCCGTGTGACAGACCTAGAGGCTTGGTAGCACAGAGCTAACGTCGTAGGCGTTAATTGGTTTTCTTTCAGGAAAGATTTGAGCGGTTCACTTAGGGATGAATTATGGGGCATGGCCGTCAATATTTTCTCCAGAAGATCTCTTAGATCAGCCTTCAGACAGCATTGCAGAGCTACATCTCCTTCCTTCTTCACGCCAGTTGGTCTTTCAACATGGTTTCTTTAGCTGAGCATTAGGTCACACCACGTTTCTATTCATTGTACATTACACAGTAAATTCCGTCTCGTTCGGCCTTTTGAAGCACATTTCCTCCACAGAACACAAATAGCAACTGTCAGTTAAGCTTTCTTTATTTATTGCACTTTCGAAAAGGAAATTCTTGAGCTCTACACACCGATAACGCAGTAACCTCACAAAGCTGATCTCACAACTCATTCCCAGTGCTGTGATGGTGTGTTTTGGATATCACTGGTATTTTTAATGTCAGTTATAATGCTAAAAGCTTTTTACTTTTTATTTACCATGTGCAAAATGTCTTTTTTTTTTTTTTTTTACAAACTCGGGGCACCTCAGAGCAGACAAAGCCTCGCAAACCGCCTATGTTATGAAGTTTAGGACCCCAGGCTGGGAACCATGGCCCTATGCTTATTCTATTTTAAATAATCGTTTACATTAGGATATGATACACCGTATAAAGGCTGCACACATAAGGGATAGTGTGGGTTATAAACTCAAACCCACTCACTAAAGCATCGATATTACGTCACCATGTCACGTTGGGAAGTGTTAGGACAGTTACAACGAAGCGAGTCACGGTATGAATTATTATTTACACACCTGTCCATAAACCTTGCTGAGAATCCATAATGGCTGCCAAGATGTTCCAGATATACTTGTAGTTGAAGCGAACCGCTGCCCAGCCGCACACCCTCTCACTCAGGAAGACGGATACGATTGCGCAAAGGAGCGTTTTCTTTAACGACCACCGCCTAAGTCGCATGGCACTAATCAGGTCTGACGGAGAACACGAAACCGTGTTAGCCTTGACCCCATTACCCTCAGAATGACTTGTACAGGTTTAATGAGGATTTGCCCATGTGTAATTTATTTACGCTCCAATTTTCTCTTGCTGACCGGTGCAGAGGACCAGGTAATGACCAGAGATCAGCCTCAAGGGAAAAAGAAAGCGATCAAAAGAAACGAGGACTGCACGGACAAAATGCGTTCGAAATACGAAGGCTCTCCACAGAGGGCTCTATTGTAGTGCACGTTCAGCTTTAAAAACAAAAACCACCTGTCGAAATGTCATTCTGAATGAAGGCGAGACGACGCGAGCAGAATGTTAGGGCTAATCTGTTAGGGCGCAGCAGGGTTGAAGGGCAAAATGAATCAGAACACAATAGGGGCAGACAGACCTCTTGCGTCTCAGTCTATTCCTACTACTCACTCACTTTTTTTTATACCACAGTTCTATACAGACTGTACTGAACTTCAGTGAACACTTAACACTTTTATTCACCGCTTAACCAGAGTCTGCAAACCTGCCTTTGCACCAATACCAGTACAAGAAACACTAACGCACCAAATGAGGGGGTATTTTAAAATGGAGATGGGAAAATATTCAGATCAAAAAAAATAATCGTTTGATTCCGTTTTATTAAAAAGGATCATCAGAGAAGCAAATTAAAAGTCGTTCGTTCGGTTCGGTTGGTCGAACCGAACAGGTGGGGGGCAGGTCAAACCGGACCGGAGTGCCCCTACATTGTGTTCAGTAGGGTGTATGGTCACCCAAGAGTGCAGTAACGGGCCATGGGCAGGATCAGATTGGGATCCTCTTCGTATCCATTGTGAAATATCCCCTCGTTTTTGTGAGCAGCGTAGTACCCTGATCTGTGCTGGTCCCGTGGGGGTCCTGACCTTTAGGGAATAGAGTAATGGGAACGATGAAGTGCGTAGAGAAAGATGGACTACAGTCTGTCGTTTTAAAAGCTGCTTGTGTATGTAGAGTACCTAATGACGTGATCATTGAGCGTGTGAACTGTCATCAAGGTTACTGAACATTTTGTTAAAGTATATAACGGGATCTGTTGTCCCTTTCAGTTCGTAGCGCAGCCAAACTGCCAGCAGCTCTTGGCCTCTCGCTGGTATGACGAGTTCCCGGGTTGGCGGAGGCGCCACTGGGCTGGCAAGTTAATCACGTGCATCTTCATCGGCCTTCTCTTCCCAGTCTTCTCCATCTGCTACCTGGTGGCTCCCAAGAGCCGCTACGGCCTCTTCATCCGCAAACCCTTCATCAAGTTCATCTGCCACACTGCCTCCTACCTGACCTTCCTCTTCTTCCTCCTGCTGGCGTCTCAGCACATCGTCTCCACCGACCCCAACCGCCAGGGCCCCAAACCCACGACTGTGGAGTGGATGATCCTGCCCTGGGTCCTGGGTAAGACCTTTAAGCAAAGCTTTAGGCACGGCTGGCCAAGTCGGGGAGTTTGTTGCGATTGGTCATGAAAAAGTGGCACCAGGTGCAGAATTAGATCGAGTACGTGATCATGTGATCACAGCTCACATGCGGTTCATGTAATAGAACACCAGCTTTAATGCTCGTTTCCAAACCTGGAATGAATCCAGCAGTTCTTGAAGCTCTATGGGAGTTCAGTGTCTACAAGGTGAAAAAGATTTTGAGAAAGAAACCTATGGATTGGGGAGGGCGAGTCGTTCTGGATTCTCACGAGGCTGTCCCTTCAGAATCACAAATAACAATTCACAAATAAGCTACGCAAAAAGGATTAGTCCGTTTCCAAGTCCTATATTTGTAAGCAATTCATGATTAAAAGCGTGAATACAAAAACAACTGTGTCAATAAACGTCTGAAATAAGTGAAAAATGAAGTGAAACTGTTTAGCTATTGCCACTTTTTATCACTGGGGCAGCAGTGCTAAGACTGGGAGGGGTCTGAAATCGCACCTGTAGAATGTATATATAAAATATAGAATATAAATATAAATCAAATAACAGTAAAATAGACCCAATATGCTTGAGTGTACTGGATGCTGAACCCTTGACTTTGTGGCCAGGAGTCCAGTGTTTATGACTTTTCTCTGCTTGTTTGAAACCAGCTGTAAATAGTGTTTGTACCTGCATTGTTCCTGTCCTATTGTTAGTAGTACTCCTTTATTTGTTCCCTCCACGACCTGCATGTTCTCGCTAACCTCTAATAATATAAACATTTACTCAGAGTGTCTGTTTCATCTGCCTGATCTTCTGTGTTGGTCCTAATACTGTCCATCGAAACAAAACATGGTGCATCATAACATCCTCTTAAGTGTTACGGCTTTAACCTACACAGGGTTCGATCCGTACGTTTCTGTCCCTATATAGTTAGAGTGAATTTCTTTGAGTTATAAACGCAGCGTCATTAGGGACGATGAGTGGATGGTCGCTTTATACATTCCATGTTAGGTGTTATATCAAATTATTTCGGGTTTTAAAAGACTACGCTTAACAAAAGCGCGTGAGGAATTTGATTTGTTATTCAAGTACAGCTTCCCGTTACAGGTTTGTTTTGATCTTGTGGGGCCCAAATGATGTATTAATGTGGATCAGCCTTCCCTAATGCACGAACTGATGTACTAACCTCCTAGGTTTCATATGGACGGAGATCAAGCAGATGTGGGACGGAGGGCTAACGGACTACATGCACGATTGGTGGAACCTTATGGACTTCATCATGAATTCTCTGTACCTGGCAACCATTTCACTCAAGATGGTGGCGATTGTAAAGGTATGGCGTGTTACTGTTCCTTACAGCGCCTAATAATTCATCTTAACCTTCTGATTTAGTCATTTTTGTCCCAAAGTTTGTCTTGAAAGTATCAACCATCAAATATCTTAACCAGCTTTAGTTATCTATATTGTCTTACAACATCCAACTACAGGCTCTCTGGTGCCACAACCATCTAAGACACTGTCCTACCACTAGAGGGACCTGTGTTTGAGTGCGGGTGGCAATTGCTTGGCCAGGTTGGGCGTCGCTTGCAGATATGATTAACAACCTGCAACCTGCAATCCTGAGTCAGATGATCCGGACCAGAAAAAAATTGGAGGGATAACATGGGAGAAATATTGACTAAGCAAAGACAAAAGGGCCGCCGTTGTACTAATTAATAAGAAGTAAACACTTTTAATTGGGGTAATTGGGTTGGAAAAGTCATCAGCCTCCTGGCTTAATACTTCACATTTAATTACACTGCTCACAAAAAAAAGAGAATAAATATAAAGAGGATCCACAGGAACTGCTGTTTGACACTCCTGGGTGACCATACACCCTACTGAACAGTCAATATGGGGGCACTCTGGTCCAGTTTAACATGCTTCTGTTCACCTCCATGAAGATATCGCTTACTGCTCAATCACAATAAGTGAGTTTGAATCTCATTTGCATAATCAAACAACCTTTTTATTGATCTTGTTTCATGAAATTTTAATTTTAATTAATTTTAAAATACCCCCCCCCCAATTTTTTGTGAGCAGTGTACTTTCATCAGTCTGTTTGAAAATAGTTGCCCTTTCATCCTTGCAGAATTACAAAGCCAATCCATCATAGGGCGCGCACACACACACGCACACACACACACACACACACAGTCACACACTAAGGGCCACTTTAGGGACACCAATTAATCCAACGTGCATGTATTTGGACTGTGGGAGGAAACCGGAGTACCTGGAGTAAACCCACGCGGACACAGGGGGGCCGCTCCACCCTGGGATTAAACCCGGGACCTTCCCCGTGCAGCCGGGAAAATAATATTATATTCTAAAAGTTCAAACGAAGGATGCTGCTAATTAAAGAGTAAGAAATAACCTATGGAATGTAACTAAAATTGAACAGGAATAAAGAACGTGATGCACTGAGGTCACTTCCGAACCTTTCTGTGTCATGACAGTACAGTGGATGCAAACCCCGGGAAAACTGGGAAATGTGGCATCCCACGCTGGTGGCCGAGGCCGTGTTCGCCATCGCCAACATCTTCAGCTCCCTGAGGCTCATCTCTCTCTTCACGGCCAATTCGCACCTGGGTCCTCTGCAGATATCTCTGGGTCGAATGCTGCTGGACATTCTCAAGTTCCTCTTCATCTACTGCTTAGTGCTGCTGGCCTTCGCTAACGGCCTCAACCAGCTCTACTTTTACTACGAGACCAACGAAAAGAACAGCTGTAGGGGCATCCGCTGCGAACGCCAGAATAACGCTTTCTCAACGTACGTATAATCAGCTGCTCGTGAGTGACTGAGGGATAAAGCCGGGTTTCGACTTGACTATATGAGTGTCTCAGAACGGTCCAAAATGAGCTTGGAAACTTCACCGTTTTCAAAACACATGGGTGTTAATGCCACTGTGCATTTAAAAAAATGGATTCAACGAATTCAAGCTTGTCTTTTCCAAACGTGATTCATCGGCTGGCTAAAATTCAACATTGTTTTATTCGCCCTCCGTGATCAAAGTTAGTTAGTTAGTAAGTAAGTAATTAGGTAAATAGCTAAGTTAGTTCCTTCCTTCCTTCCATCCATCCATCCCTCCCTCCCTCCCTCCCTCCGTCCGTCCGTCCGTCCGTCCATCCCTCCGTACCTCCCTCTGTCCATCCGTCCCTCCCTCCCTCCATCCATCCATCCATCCATCCGTCCATCCATTCGTCCATCCCTCTGTCCATCCGTCCCTCCATCCATCTTTCCCTCCCTTTATCCATCCGTCCCTCCGTCCATCCCTCCCTCCGTCCCTCCGTCCCTCTGTCCATCTGTCTCTTCATCCGTCCCTCTGTCCATCCGTCTCTTCATCCATCCCTCTGTCCATCCCTTCGTCCCTCCGTCCCTCTATCCATCCCTCTGTCCATCCCTTCGTCCCTCCGTCCCTCTATCCATCCCTCTGTCCCTCCCTCCGTCCATCCGTCTCTCCGTCCCTCCGTCCCTCCCTCCGTCCGTCCATGTGCCTCCCTCCCTCCGTCCCTCCGTCCATCTGTCTCTTCATCCGTCCCTCTGTCCATCCCTCCGTTCCTCTATCCATCCCTCCGTCCGTCCATCCGTCCCTCCCTCCATCCATCCGTCCCTCCCTCCATCCATCCGTCCCTCCCTCCATCCATCCGTCCGTCCGTCCATCTGTCCCTCCCCCCCTCCCCCCCTCCGTCCCTCTGTCCCTCTCTCCGTCCATCCCTCCCTCCCTCCATTACCTTCCGCTTAATCTACATGGGGTAGCGGTCCAGCCGGTGCCCACCCAGCAACTCTAGCATTCGCCTAGACCGCCAATCCATGGTAGGGCGCGCACACAGTCACACACTAAGGGTCACTTTAGCCCCAAATTTGGTAACTGCAAGAGTTACTTCAATCCTCCAAATTCCCCATGTCGTGTCAACGGGTGGGATTTTTTATCTTGCCCGTCCCCAGATTACACAGCGTGCAAGCAAAAGCAAGTGTGGCCTGGAACCCAGGTCCTCGTGGTGATGGGCCTGAATATCAGACCACTGATCTGGCCAGAGGGAGTTCCCACCATGCATCTACTGTTCTCTACGGCCATGACGCGCTCCCTGGTGGAGCGGTCTGGGTCATGTCGCTGTGGAGTTTGCATGTCCTGAGTGGGTTTACGCCGGTTTCGTCCCACATCCCAAATAAATGCTGGTTAATTGGCTTTTCAAAAGTGGTGCTAGTGTTGTTGTTTTTTTTTTTACATTCTCTTTCACGTTAGAGTCTTTTTTTGTCCCTTAGGCTGTTTGAGACGTTGCAGTCTTTGTTCTGGTCCATATTTGGCTTGATCAGTCTGTACGTCACCAACGTTAATGCCGACCACAAGTTCACCGAGTTTGTGGGAGCCACCATGTTCGGCACATACAACATCATCTCTCTGGTGGTCCTTCTCAATATGCTCATCGCCATGATGAATAACTCTTATCAGCACATTGCTGTAAGTTCCCAGTACCAGTGACTTCCTTATCTAGCTTGGAACAAGGGTTTAACGTCACGCTCCTTTAAACGTGGCTTTCTGTGTTTTAGGATCACGCTGACATTGAGTGGAAATTTGCCAGGACCAAGCTGTGGATGAGCTATTTTGAGGAAGGGGGTACACTGCCGCCACCGTTCAATATTATCCCCAGCCCCAAATCCATATGGTATCTCATTGCCTGGATTAAGATCCGTGTTTTTAAAGCGCAGTCAAAGAAGAGAGAAACATTTGGCACCTTAGGGGTGAGTCATTGTCTGTTAACCATATGGCTAACCATAGAACCATAAAGAACCATAAAAGTGGTAATATCTAACATTCCAGATAATCGGCTCCTTCATTCAGCAGGAATTAATTAGAAACGCGAAGCTTTCAATCTTCAAACTCACTCACGTATGGAAATGTGATGCGCGTTTGCTCCCTCTGGTGTTCAAAAAATGCAATTGCAGAAAGCATCTTCCAACTGACCTCAGAAATACCAGCGTGCCTAAATCTACAAGACCATTTGCGCCATCCTATTCTCCTCCCATCCCATAATAGAGAATCAACTCACATGTAGATGTTCGTCATGCAAATAATTTGCTTTTTTTCCCCCCCTTTATGGCAAGGAAAAAAGTACCAGAGTGTCTTGTTTGCGTCACTGATGCAGTGTGGCGAACGGCTTTAAGGTTAAATAAGACAAAAAGTTGAATCTTTTGGACTGAAATCCATGCTTTATGTTTGCCAAAATCGAAAACTACCGTGCCTACCGTGAAGCATGGTGGTGGCAACCTTACCTTGTGGGAGTATTTTTCTCCAGTGAGTTTGTAAAGTTGTATGCGAGGTGAAAAGTGGACGGCACCAAGCACCACACTGTATTATTGAGATATTTTCTCTTTCAGATTTTGGAGGTACTGTGGAGAGAGCCTGGCAGAGTTGCTGGTTTGCCCACCAGTTTGTGCTGGGTGCCCCTCCCCTAATCACACACCACTACTGCTGGTTCTCTATTGCTGATGCCGCTTTCGTTAAAAAAAAACAAAAACGAAAATGTTATCATATGTCAGAGATCGACCTGGAATGGAGCGTGCCTCTTAATTAACACACAATCGTTTCAATTCTATTTCTTTTTCCCCTTAGAGAAGAGCTGCTGAAAAAGTGAGGCTCAGTCACCAATATCAGGTTTGTGTAAGACCTCTTTTAAAATGCATGACAAATTTCCGTGCCATTGTGTGGAACTGCTTTCAAAGCTCGGGCTCTTTGTGCAGGAGGTTTTGAGGAACCTGGTAAAAAGGTATGTCGCCGCAATGATCAGAGACGCTAAGAAAGAAGAAGGGCTCACGGAAGAAAACTTCAAGGTAACGACAGCATTAGGCGATATCCGGAGCTAATGACGTCAATAATTTTTAATAATAAAAAAATTAATAAATTAGCTACAATGCCACCACTATGAAGAATTATTATTTATTCATTCTTTACCCTCCACTTATTCCACATGGGCAACTCTGGGCACAAGGGCAGGAGCAACCCCAGATGGGGCGCCAGTCCATCGTAAAGTGATGTCATGCACACTGTCACACACTAAGGACCACTTTAGACACGCCAATTAACCTAACACGCATTTCTTTGGCCTTTCTTTGGGAGGAAACCGGCGTACCCGGCAGACACGGGGAGGACATGCAGACCCCACACAGAAAGGACCCAGGCCGCCCCGCAGTGGGATCGAACCCGTGTCGCCAAAGTGCTGGCCGTATTAATGTTTATGATTTCTGTTAATTAGAAACAGGATGAAACAGGATGGTGAGAGTTGAGCAACAATTCCCTCTCTCAAGGATCCAAACAAGAATTATAGTCCAGAAGAGTTGTGACCTGCTTGGCAAAACATTGATTTTTTGAATTTTATTTTTTAATTTTTTTTTAAGAAGACTTAACCTGACTTAGGATGGTGAACGATAACCCGAAATGACTTGATTATAGAGGCATTCCTTCGTTTATTTTTTTGTGTTTAGTTGCATTACCGACATCTCACAACATTGCTTACATGAAGATCAAACGTCCAAATGTTTAAATACGGTCCGTTACAAAGAGCAAAGGCCTTCTCTGGGTGTCCCGGTTTTTCCACACGATTATTTGGCATGAGCATTTACAGATGACTTACGAAGTCCAAGAAGGAACGCAGCAGTAGTTGGTTAATGTTGAAAATAAAATCCTTCCCCTATATGCACAGCGTTCCCTCGCCACTTCGCGGTTCACCTCTCGTGGACTCCAAAAATATTAATGGAGAAAATATATCGTGGATTTTCGCCGTTTCGCGGGTTTTTGCGGAACTTTTATATTAAAAATATCACAACATTTATAAAAAATGTATTACAAACATTAATTCTAACAATAAAGGGATGTTATAAATCATTAAACATTACGATTTACAGTAAATGGCGTATTTACTCGGCGGATGAATACTCACCAAAAACGAGAAGTAAGACCAGAGCGTCGGCCGCCTGAGTCTCTACTC